>JAQZBX010009874.1:17240-45370 GCA_029593785.1 Cabassous unicinctus
GTCAAACTAATACTACTAACTATAGCCCATATCTGACATTTGGAGTATTTTCCCCCAACCCACCCAATTATTATTAACACCCTGAGTTAGTATTATACATTTGTCATAGTGCATGAGAGTACGTTCTCATATTTGTTCTGTTAACCATGGTCCATCTTCTACAACAGGATTCACTGTGTCATACAGTCCCATGCCTTGTGCAATCCATTCAAAGTGTACACTCCGTGGCTCTCATTTTCAACACAGAGTTGTGCTATCATCACCTCAGTCAATTTTAAAATGTTTTCATTACTCCAAAAAGAAAAATCCCAAATCCCCATATAACCCCTATCATTGTCCCTTACAATGTATATAATTTCTTCTTTTCCATTGCTACAAACATATTACAATATTACTGTTAACCATCATCCATAGGTTACATTAGTTGTAATTTTCCCATGTATCACCATATTCTTAACATCTTGTAAAAGAATATTCTTATATTTATACTATTAACCACAATCTTCATCCACCATTGAAATCACTGTTACACAGTACCCTGATTACCCTCTAGCTTCCTTACAATTGACAGTTACATCACTAGACTACCTCTTTCAGCCACAATCATATTTATAAATCAGCAGAATTAGTTACACTCATTATAATGTGTTACCATCAACTCAATTCATCTCCACACTTTTACAATAAGCCTTATTAGAAATTCTACATACATTAAACATCAGCTCCCATTCTCAACCCATATTCTATCTCCTAGTAGCCTATACAATAGAGTTTACTCATCATATTTAATTCATATCAGTGAAATCAAAAAATACTTGCCCTTTTGTGTCTGGCTTATTTCACTCAACATAATGTCTTGAAGGTTCATCCATGCTGTTAGATGCATCCCAATTCATTTGTTCTTACAGCGGAATACTATTCCATTGTACGTATATATCATATTTTGTGTGTCTATTCATCGGTTGATGGACATTTGGGTTGTTTATATATTTTAGCAATTGTGAATAATGCTGCTATTAACATCAACGTGCAAATGTCAGTCTGAGTGCTTACTTTCAGTTCTTCTGAATATATTCTTAGTAACGGGATTGTTGGATCACATGGGAGTTCTATATTCAGCTTCTTGAGGTACCACCAAACTGTCTTCCACAGAGGCTGCACCATTCTATATCACAACCAACAGTGAAGGAGTCTTCCAATTTCTCCACATCCTCCCTAGAACTTGTTGTTTTCTGTTTTGTTTTGTTTTTAATAATGGCCATTCTATGAGGTGTGAAAGGATAGTTCATTGTAGGTTTCATCTGCATTTGCCTAGTAGCTAGTGATGTTGAACATTTTTTCATGTGCTTTATGGCAATTTGTATTTCCTCTTTGTAAAAATGTCTATTAAAGTCTTTTGCCCATTTTTTAATTGGGTTGCTTGTCTTTTTATCGTTGAGTTGCATGATCTCATTATATCACATGGAAATCAAACCCTTATCAGATATGTGGTTTCCAAATATTTTCTCCCATTGAGTAGGCTGACATTTTACTTTTCTGACAAAGTCTTCTGAAGAACAAAAGTGTTTAATTTTAACAAGGTCCCATTTATCTATATTTTTCTTTCATTCTTGTGCTTTGGGTGTAAGGTTTAAGAAACTACCGCCTATCACAAGATCTTAAATATATTTCCCTACATTTTCATCTAGTTTTATGGTCGTTGCTAATCACTTGACCATAGATGTGGAGGTCTATTTCTGAGTTTTCAGTGCAGTTGCATTGGTCAATATGTCTATCTTTATGCCAGTACCATGCTGTTTTGTTGTTTGTTTGTTTATTTGTTTTGCCACTGTAGCTAAGCATATGTTTTAAAGTCCTCCAACTTCAATCTTTTTATTTAAGACATGTTGGGCTATTCAGGGCCCCTTATCCTTCCAAATAAGTTTGATAATTGGCTTTTCCATTTCTTTTTTAAAAAGGGCTTTTGGAATTTTTATCGGGATTGTGTTGAATCTGTAAGTCAGTTTACTAGAAATGACATCTTAACACAATTTAGTCTTCCAATCCATGAACACGGAACGTCCTTCCATTTATTTAGGTCTTCTTTGGTTTCTTTTAGCAATGTTTTATAGTTGTCTGAATACAGGTTCTTTACATCCTTGGTTAAGTTTATTCCTAAATATTTGATTCTTTCCATCATTATTGCAAATGGAATTTTTTTCTGACTTCCTCCTCAGATTGCTTATTAATAGTGTATAGAAACACTACCGATTTTTGCATATTAATCTTGTATCCTGCCACTTTGCTGAACTCGTCTAGTAGTTCTAGGAGCTTTGTTGTAGATATTTCAGAATTTTCTAAGTATAGGATCAAATCATCAACATATAGTGAAAAATTTTCTTCTTCCTTTCTTCCTTTGGGTGCCTTCCACTTCTTTTTCTTTCCTAATTACTCTAGCTAGAACTTCTAGCACAATATTGATAATAGTAGTGACAGTGGGCATGCATGTCTGATTCCCAATCTCAGCAGGAAAGCTTTTAGTCTTTCACCACTGAGTACAATGCTAGCTGTGGGTTTTTCATGTATCTAATTTACCGTGTTGAGAAAGCCTCTTTCTATTCCTTCCTATCTTTCAGGGTGTTTTTATCAAGAAAGAATGCTGTATTTTGTCAAATGTCTTTTCTGTGTCAATCGAGAGGATCATGTGATTTTTCTTCTTCAGTTCATTAATGTGGTTTATTACACTAATTGATGTTTTTTGTGTTGAACTACCCTTGCATACCTGCAATAAAACCCACTTGAATGTGGTGTATACTTCTTTTAAAGTGCTTTTGGTTTGCAAGCATTTTGTTGAGGATTTTTGCATCTATATTCATTAGAGATATTAGTCTGTAATTTTTTTTTCGGTAGTATCTTTATCTGGCTTTGTTATTAGGGCAATGTTGGCTTCATAGAAAGAGTTCAGCAGTGTTCCTTCCTGTTCAATTTTTTGGAAGGGTTCAAGATTGGTATTAAATCTTCTTTGAATGCTTGGCAGAACTCACCTGAGAAGCCATCTTGTCCTGGGCTTTCATTTTGGGGAGGTTTTTGATGATTGTTTCAATCTCTTTACTTGTGATTGGTTTGTTGAGGTCTTCTATTTCTTCCAGGGTCAGTGCAATTTGTTAATGTGTTTATAGGTATGTGTCCATTTTGTCTACATTGTCTAGTTTGTTGGCATGCATTTGTTCATAGTATCCTCTTATGATCTCTTATTTCTGTGGGGTCAGTGGTGATGTTCCCCATCTCGTTTCTGCTTGTATTTATTTGTATTTTCTATCTTATTTTCTTTGTCAGTCTAGCTAAGGGTTCATCGATTTTGATGATCTTCCTGAAGACCAACTTTTGGTTTTGTTGATTCTCTATATTATTTTTTGTTCTCAATTTCATTTATTTCTGCTCTGATCTTTATTATTTCTTCTTTCAGCTCAATTTGGGATGAGTTTGATGTTCTTTTTCTAGTTCCTCTGGATGTGCAATTAGGTCTTCGATTTTAGTTCTTTCTTTTTTTTTAATGTAAGTGTTGAGGGCTATAAATTTCCCTCTTGCACTGCCTTCACTGAATTCCATAAGTTTTGATATGTTGTGTTCTCACTTTCATTCATCTTGGGATATTAAGCAATGTCTTTTGCAATTTGTTCTTTGACCCACTGATTATTTAAGAGTGTATTGTTTAATCTCCATATATTTGTGAATTTTCCCTTTTACCATCCATTATTGATTTCCAGCTTCATTCCGTTATGATCATAGAAAGTGCGTTGTATAACTTCAATCTTTTCAAATTTATTGAGGCCTGTCTTGTGATCCAACATATGGTCTATCCTGGAGAAGGATCCATGAGCACTTGAGAAGAATGCATATCTTGCTGTTTCCAGTGTAATGCTCTATAAATATCTGTTAGGTTTGGTTCATTTATCATATTATTCAAGCTCTCTGTTTCTTTATTTATCCTCTGTCCAGATGTTCTATCCAATGCTGAGAGTGGTGCATTCAAGTCTCCAACTATTATTGCAGAGACATCTATTTCTCCCTTCAGTTTTGCCACTGTGTGCCTCATTTATCTTGGGGCACCCAGGTTAAGTGCATAAATACTTACTATAGTTATTTTCTCTTGGTTAATTGCCCCTTTTATTAATATATAATGACCTTTTTCATCTCTTATAACAGTTCTGCATTTAAAATCTATTTTGTCTGATATTAGTATCACTAAAGTTTTTTTTTTTATATATACTATTTGCATTGAATATCTTTATCCAACCTTTCAGTTTCAACCTGATTGTGTCCTTATATCTAAGGTGAGTTTCTTGTAGACAGCATATAGATGGCTTTTATTTTATACCCACTCTGTCAATCTATGTCTTTTGATGGGGGAGTTCAAGCCATTAACATTCAATGTTATTACTGCAATGGCATTACTTACTTGGTCTATTTTATCCTTTGGCTTTGTGTTGTCATATGTTACTATTGTCTGGCTTTTTACTCTTTAATTTACCATTACTCATAATCGTCATCTCTTCCAAGTCTCTAGCCCATGTCTTTTCCTTTCAAACTACAGCACTTCCTTTAGTATCTCTTGTAAATCTGGTCTTTTGGCAACATACTCTCTCAGTTGTTGTTTGTCTGTGAAGACTTTAAACTCACCCTCATGTTTGAAGGACAGTTTTTCTGGACACAGAATTCTTGCCTGGCAGTTTTTCTCCTTCAGAACCTTAAATACATCATACCACTGCCTTCTTGTCACCATGGTTTCTGATGAGAGACCAGCACTTAGTCTTACTGAGCTTCCCTTGTAAATGATGTTTTGCTTTTCTCTTGCTGCTTTCAGAATCCTCTCTTTATCTCTGGTATTTGTCATTCTGAATAGTAGGTGTTCTCAGAGTAAGTCTAGTCAGATTTATTCTGTTTAGGGTGTGTTGTCCTTCTTGGATACTGATATTTATATCTTCCATAAGGGTTGGGAAATTTTCGGTCATTATTTCGTCAAGTATTCTTTCTTTCTCAAGTATTATTTCTCTTCTCCTTCTGGGACACCAATAATGTATATGTTTGTATGTTTCATGTTGTCATTCAATTCTCTGAGACTCTGTTCCATTTTTTCCATTCTTTTTTCTGTCTGTTCTCCTGTCTTTTCAAGTTCAGATATCCTGTCCTCAATTTCACTTATTTGTTCTTCTGCCACTTCAAACCTGTTCTTATATGCCTCTAGTGTATTTTTTTAGGACATACCGGGGATTGAATCCAGGACCTCGTACGTGAGAAGCAGGTGCTCAACCACATGAGCTACATCCACTCCCCTCTAATGTATTTTCAATCTCATCCATTGTGTTTCTCATTCTCATAAGCTCTGTTACTATTCTTTGCAGGCTTTCAAATTGTTCTTTATGCTCACTCCATGTCTTCTTAATATCCTTTATTTCTTTAACCATATTTTCCTTCAACTCCTTGAATTGATTTAGGAGATTTGTGTGATTAGCATTGTTTAGTCATCTTAAATCCTGTGTCTTGTCAGAATTTTTGGTTTGCTCCTTTGCCTGGGGCATCTCTTCCTGTTTCTTTGTATGGCTTGTAGTTTTTTGCCTATGTCTAGGAATCTGACTATGTCAGTAAATTTACTCTGACAGTCAATTTCTCTCTCTTGCCCAGTTTTTTTGTTTCATGGCTCTTCTTTGATTTTTGGTTCAACTTATTCTAAGTCTTTAAAATTGTCCAGCTTCAGTTATCAAAATAAGGCCAAGGACTCACTAATAGGGCACAGATCAGTTCCAAGGAGTTTGAGGCATGAGACTCCAAAACGCAGATTTTCTTTCTGTAGTCTCTGAACCTGCCATCCGATAGTGGTGTTCTACAAATCTTTCCATGGAGATGTTTCTTTCAACCTCCACTTGCCCTTGATTCTGGTCTGGCCAGAGCTGAGATTCAAAGTGGGCTCTGCTGGCCAAATTCACCGAAGAGAAACCATTCTCCACCCTTCACCACACCCCTCCCTCTTCCCAGGGAGAAAGACTTCTGTTCCCCTCTCTGTTGGCTGCAGTGAGCCACGGGTTTTACCCAGGCTGTTCACCTTGAGCGTGGGAGATGGGTGCCATTCCCAGCCAGGAGGGCTAGTAACTCCTTGTTTTCATTTTGGTTTGTTTCTCTGTCCCTCGCCCTCCTGCTCAATGTGCAGCAATCTACAGTGGTCTGCAGATCCCCAGAGCATCTCCCTCAGACAGATTTTTGCCCTTCCTCTGTTGTTTTTGTAAGACAATTGAGCCCTGCCTACCTACTCCGATGTCATCTTCCTGGAAGTCTCAAAATATGCTCTTTTAAAGGAAGAATGTTATGAGACTGACAAACAGCTTTTATAACTGGAGCAAATCATGTCTGCATTTAGTAATACTGGGAAGCCCATCATCAATTTGATTTACACCCAGCATCAATAAATCACACAAATTGGACCCTGTGTCACCCAGAAAGTAAACAAAAGTAAACAGTGTATTTCACCTGCCTTGTTGGCGAGACTAAACAAAAACTTTAGCTACCTCAAGTGGTCTCTGACTGGTTGGGTTATTTTTGGAACCTTTATGGAATATTAACTTTATTTGCTCTAATTCTGCAGGAAGCCACATTGCAAGTGTAAGGAAATATAAATGATTAAAAAGCAGAAGCAAAAAAACAAAAAGTAACTAAGTATTTTGTACCAACTTTCTTTAGCTAATATATTAACTGCATCTCTTCCAAAATATGGGACTTCAAATGCTATTTTTATCCCAGTTCTAACATGACTGCATTCAGCATGGTGCTCTGGCTGGTGTCAGCAGGTTTTTTTCATTGCCTGTTGTTTTTCCAGGGACAAACTTAAGTCAAGGAATAATATAGGAAAGTAATATTTTAAATCAGTGGTAGAATTTTTAAATTTATGATGTGGCAGGGACGAAAACATAAAGCTAGCTGGCCCAGTGAGGGATCAAGCTTTAACTTAAGCTTCAGGTTATAATCAACTGAATTAGACAATCACAAAGAAAAACAAAAAAAAATAAAACTTGATGTATTATTGAAAGTACATGAATATTTAGACCTCCCAGGTTCACACACTAGATTATTCTTTTTAAATCAGGTCTTTACAAGAAACACTAGTCTTAAGTGACATAAAAGAGTTTTTTAATCAAAATTAGTTTGGTGTCTTTTGTTGATGTTATTCTACTTTTTCTGACCGACAATAATGAATAACCCACAAACGCTAATGAATAACTAACTCCTTTGTCTCCAAGGATAGTAGAGCCCAACAAGAAATGTCAGAGGCCCTGAAGTAAAATAAAAAGCCTTTAAATAAAAATCATCCCAATTATATGGTCCTCAGGGCACTTCAAATGTGTAATTGTCTTAAATATTTAAATAGTTGTGTCAAATGTGCTTAAAGTGGGGATCATAAAACTGATTTCCCAGATGCTCTGAAAAATACATTTCAACCAGCCTAATTACAATGTGTAATTGCTGGAGTGGGAGGTAGGGGGAAATGACATTATTGGTACAATATAACCAGAATCCTTTGCTCACAAATCCTACCAAGGCCAGTATACTGCCAATTACAGAACATCTCCATGCTCACTAAGTGTCTCAGGTAAAATTTACACTCTTATCTCAGCCCATTAAAATTTATATGTAGTACATAATCAATTTTAAAACTAATTTCTACTACCTTAGAAACTTAAAGCTAAAAGTAACTCTTTTCTGTATCGTTAGGACAGAGCAAATAAACAAACCAGCGTTCCCATTGACAAATGTACAATGAGAAAATGTGAGAAAGAACCCTGTAATGTTGTATTTTAACTGAAACTCAACTTTTTCTAATATATATCCTAGCGGGGAAAAGGCCTAGAAGCAATGATGCCCCAGTGGCAAAAAGGACACCCTTCAACCCAGGTTTCCTAATATTATTCCCCCCTGAAAGGAACCTGAGTTCCTCGGAAAAATGACAGATTCCTGGTCTGGGGCAGGGAAGGTACAAAGTAAGCCTGAAACTTCCTGTCATGCCAGAAAGCAAGGAAGTACTTAATGGGGACATGCCAAAAGGACACAGGAACTGACTTGAAGTGGCTACCACTGGCTAAACTTGGGACAATTTAAGCATCACAAAGAATAAAAGTACTAATGAATTATAGCACACTGAAATGTTTTAAAAAGAATCCATGAATCCATGAGTCTATAGTGATTATTTAATAGAAAGAGGAGAGAGAAGCTCTTTTTTCTAGGAGGAGAATATTAGGAAATAAACATGGGAATGATAAAATCAGGAAATCGCCATTAAGTAATCAACAACATAATCACTGATTCAGACAAGTATGATCAACAGATGCTAAAACCATTGCAAGAATGGTTGTTGCAATGAATGGAAAAACAAATTGTGTATATACACAATGAAATATTATACAGGTATAAGAAGAAATGAAGTAGTGAAGCATATGACAACATGGATGAATCTGTAGGACATTATATTGAGTGAACCAAGCCAGACTCAAAATGACAAATACTGTATGATTGCGTTATTATAAACTAAATATATTGTGTAAACTAATGGTTTTAATAATAGAATATAGGTCACCAGAAAATAGAATGAGGGCAGAAAATGGAAAGCCGAGGGTTTATCTGTACAGAATTGGTAAAAAAGGTTGTTTGTAAATCTTTGGAAATGAATAGAATGGTGAAAGTACATCACAGTGTTTGTAACTAGCAGAGCTATTACATGGGTATGGCAATGGTTGAAAGGGAAAGTCTAAGGACATGTATATTACTAAAAAGAAATTTTAAAAATATAGTATGGGACTGTATAACATAGTGAAACCTCATATGAAATGTGAATAGGGGTAATATTGCATATATGACTGTTTTTACAAAATACAAATACAAATAAACTAGGGGGACGGAAACAGAATAGCAGCTATATATCGCAGGGAAAAAAGAGAGGTTGAGAGGTGATGAGATTTTTTTGTTGTCTGTCTTCTTGTTTTTTATTATTATCGTTGGAATAATGAAAATGCTTTAACAATGATTGAAGTGATGAATGCACAACTATGTAATTATACCAAATACCACTGATTGTACATTTTGGATGGATTCATGCTGTATTATTAATGTATCAATAAAATTGATTTGTTAAAAAAAAAAAAAAAGAAAGAAAGGCTGTTGGAGAACTGGATAGTTTCAGAAGCTTATTAATTTTGAAAAGGACCTTTACAATGCAGAAATCTGGTGACACCACCCTAACCAGGTGATCAAACTTAGCATGAGAAATGCTAGGACAAACTAGGATTCTGTGTTTCCTGGTGTAATGCAGTAGGTAATTGTTTTAGTTTCCTAGCTACTAAAATAAATGCCATACAATGGGTTGGCTTAAACAATGGGAATTTTTGGCTCACAGTTTTGAGGCTAGGAGAAGTCCAAAATGAAGGCATCAGCAAGGCAATGCTTTCTCCCAGAAGATTGTGGGGGTTCTGGGGCTGGCTGCTGGCAATCCTTGGTCCTTACCTTTTCTGCCACATGTCAATGCACATGATGGCATCCTCTCCTTTCTCTTCCGGGTTCTATTGACTTCTAGCTGCTGGCTGCTCCCCCTAGCTTCAATCTCTGTCTGACTCTCACTCTGCTATTAAAGGACTCCAGTAACTGGTATTAAAGCCCAACCTGATTTAGTTAGGTTACACCTTGACTGAAGTAACATCTTGAAGAGATCCTATTTATAATGGGTCCACACCCACCAGAATGCAACCCAAGACCAAACTGGGGTACACAATTCAATCCACCACAGTAGTAAACAACATCATCTACATAATACTCTTGCCAAATATGCCTAACATTAATCCAAACACAAAGTAATGACCAGAAAAATGAGACCGTATAACAAAAGAACTGACCTGAACTCTAAAAATATCCACATCATAAAACCCAAAGAAAAGGAATGGAGAGAGTTCATTTCAGATTAAAGGAGACTAAACAGACATGACAACCAAATATAATGCATGATCTTTGATTAGATCCTGTGTCAAAAAAAAAAAAGACTTGCTATAAAGGTATTTGGGTTATAAGTGGGGAAATATTAATATGTACTACATGACAAATACTAATATAAAATTCATTTAAATGTGGATTATATTTTAAGATGTAACTATATATAATTAATATTGTTGTATCAAAGATAAATTTCTTGGTTATGATTAATATATTTTGGTTAGATAGCCAGAACATCCTTGTTCTTAGAGGATACCTGATTAGAAATTTGGAGGTAAAGTTTCACAAGGTCTGCAACTCACTTTCAAGTGGTTCAAATTACTTGAAAGGGAGAGAGACAATATGGGTGGTGAAATGCTAAAAACTAAAATACAATATAATGTAATGTAATGATATGTAATGTAACAGAGTATAAGATAAAAATTAAAAAAAAAAAAAGGAAAAGATAAAATCCCAGACAAAAGATGACTTTTCATTAAAGAAATAAATTACATAATAGGTGGCTAATTAAATTTAAGTGGGAATAGCTGGTAGGGTTTCTGGGAAAGCCACTTAAAGGGTAGAGATAAGGGAAGCTGTCCCTTCTGTCTTTTTGTCCTTTGTCCCTCTTCGTTCCTCCTTCTTCCATTCCAAAGGCCGACTGGATAGCTGGAGCTGAGGTAGCATTGTACAAACAAATGGGAAAGATTAAGAGACTCTCCATGACCTTGATCTGAATATCTTTGAGCTGCCAACCGTTAGCAACCTGTTCCAGATTCTCCTCATGTCAGAGGATCCTAAATGAACTCAGTTCATGGCATTCTTAGTATCTCCATCATTTTCTCAAGGTACCCCTAGGCCAAACAAAACACCTAACAATTCCATTTATTAAGTGGTCATGTGTAAACAACTTAAAGATATTTATGCACTAACAACCTATTAGCTGTTAGAGAAAATAATACATATGAATTGAAAGAAAAATAATATTTTATTTCATTCTTAACCACATTTACTAATGGGATGTGTGTTCCAATTGCACACTGCAAAACTCCTCGAACTTTGGAATAAGATTGGACACCACCACCTTCATTTCATGTTGCATTCTGATTTTAACTTGTATTTGTTTTCTTTTTTTATCACAAGACAGAAAATGCAACTTCACAAAGATGTAACCTCACCCAAAGGAGCACAGTACTATCTAATGTTAAAACTGTGAACTTCCTCAAGGTAATAGTTCACCTGGTGATCAACAGCTGTTGCACATCACTATGTTTCCCTTAAAAATTTAAACTATTCTGTGGCTCCCCCCAAGAATTTATGTGGCATCTCGTGACCTTGGCATACTGTTTGGAACCATGCCTTGTGATGTTAAAGCCATTGTTATTTGAGTTTTCAAGAGAGCAGAATTCAATCTGGAAGTAATATAAACATTATTATCAAATTTATATTTCTCATGAGGCTCTCATCAGAGATTCCCCAGCCATCAAGTCAAATGCTTGTTTGTGTAACAATTCAAAGGTAACATATATTCCCTGTACACATCAGTGTTGGGTTCCTGTGAGTTAGTATAATCACTCTTAAGGCTTAGAAAACATTTTCTCAGCCACCATGTAAACCAACACGATGATGCCGAGAGAGTCACAGGTTCTTTCGTACCTCTCCCTCTGGATCATGGCATTGTCAATAATGCATGGGAAAGCGATGGCAAAGTGAGGGAGAGATGTCAACCTTGCCTAATCAACAAGGTTAAAACCCTTCAACAGGTGCCAGTATCCACAAGATAAATACAGACTCCTCAGCATGTCATTCATGAACCTGCATCTGGCTTCCACTCCTCTCCAGCCTCCTCTCTTACCACAGCCCTTGCTCTCTATGATCCAACCATGTGGAACCATGTGAAGTCTATGAAACACACCATGATCTCTCCCCTCCAGGTTTTGTACATGCTTTTCTCCCTACCCAGAATAAGTTACAGACAGCCCGCCTCATGTACACACACACACACACACAAACACACACAACATGCATTTTACATGACTGCAAAGCTAACTCCTTGCTCTTCAGAAGTCTGCCGAGATATCCTTCTCTCCTCCCAGATCCACTCACCAAGCACAAGCAGGAACCCCTCTCAGACACTGCTGTATCACTCTGAGTATATCCTCTCATAGCCTTTACTCTGCTTTAACTGCCCATTTATCTGTCTGAATCCTCCAACTCCTTGGAGGCAAAGATTCTGTTTTACTGGCTATTGTATCCCCAAAACAGTGGCTCACTCATAATATATGCTGAATAATTATTTGTTGAGTAAATGATTGGATGAAGTTAAAACAGTCCCAGGTCACCACTCTCAAACAGGTTATTGGCTTAGTTTAGTAATTGTCAACCAATATCTGAAAGGGACATATGCAGCCACTTCTGGCACCATCCAGACCAAGCGGCAATGCCAGGCAGGAAAATAAAATATTTGTCCTTGACACCTTATCCATGCCCATGCATGGCCCAACCATGGTCCAGAACAAGCGCTGTGAGGTAGGAAGCTGAGCAGGGAGGCAGAAAGTCAAAAAGTGGAGGGAAAAAACAGCTCTATTTTTTTATGTGAATTCCAAGGTGTATTGACCCTGAGAGTCCACTATCCCTTAAGTATATGAAGCATTTCTTACCATAATTATAATTATAGCCACTTCCAGTTACCACCCAAAGTAACATTCCAAACTCCTCACTGGCTGGCGACCCTGAACGAGTTAGTTATCCTTTCTAGAGTTTAGTTCCTTATCAGTTAAATCAACAATTATAAATAACTCATAGAGCTATTTTGAGGTTTCACTGAAACTTTGTGTGGAAAGCACTTAACACAGTGCCTGACACATGCTATGTTATGATATAATAAATGCATGTTATTAATATTATCACCATTATTATTGTTAGCCAGAATTTCAAACACAAGTATATGTAAAGCAAGCACAATTCACTAGCCAAGCATGAGTTGAAAGATATTACTGGGCCTAAGCCCCTGAAAATTCAAACACATGAACTTGACATTAAAGAACTTTGCCTACCATACCACCAACATAATAATCCAACAATGACAGAGCTAGTTTAGATGCAGCCCCCAGGGAGACTTTATCTATACTTACTCTAACTATTAGCATCCCTAAAATATAAAACAACTGAAAACCAAGCCTGGACAGAAAGATATGGGGTGGGACAGGGGGACTATAGTGGGAAGAAGGGCTCTGGAAGGAAAGAAAAATGAAAAGAAAATCAAACAGCCACACATATGTTTGGGTTTCTAGTTTTAATCTGCCCATTATACCGATTTCTCAAAACACAGAAATACACTGGCACTAAAACAAACAACTTTTTGGCACCTTGCCTGATATAAATTATTAACTTGGTGAATGGCTGTTTATAAGGCTGCTAGTAATTCTATTTGGTAGTGTAAGCACTTTTGATATAAACATTTAAGTCCAAATGCTAAGAAAACCTTAAGGAATATATAATTGTGCTGTTTTTCAAAACAAAGCTATATTTTACATGGGATCCATACCCTTTCTCTTTTAGTTCTAAGTACACATGTCATTTGCAGTATAACCTCATTAAGTCAACATCAGTTTCTAGAGACAGTATGTCAATCAATTAATTTGCTATTCTCCAACAACTATTCTTTAATCTAAATACATAGTAAATCAAACTCTATGGAATTAAAAGCATATTCTCCCTGGATTTCAAATTAACGAAGTTTTCTAGTTCTGCACATACATAAAACATATCTTTTCATTATTATCTTATAGCGTAGTTCCCTCTTGTTACTAGTTATCCTACAAAAAAGAATAGGTTCTACTCTTAAAATAATTTTTCTTATCATTTTCATGTCCTAATTCCTCATTGGTTATTAAAAGAGCTCCCTTTTTGGCCCTTCTCTTTCCAAACACCACCTTCCTCCTAGCACCCAGCTATCATTATGACCATTCCAGTCACCCTTCTCTTCCCTGCCCTGAAGAATCCAGTGCCCTGTGAGCCTGGACAGAGCTCTATGGATCCAGAGGTAGGAGCGTGCTTAAACTCGCTCTTACCCTCCCACCATCACCACCCAGCAGATCTCCCCATTTCTTGTCTTTCTCTCTTTTCCACTCTGTGTCACAGTCCCATGAGGTGTCACAACATTTACCACAATGGCCCCTCGCCCTCACATACATACACATGCCCCCTTAAAGAGCAAGCTAGGTGTTATTATCAGACCATCAACTTTTCCCCCCATAGGATTTTCTGGCAGACAAAAGACTAGAGGGAGAAAAAATTTTTTTCCACTTTTAAAAGATCCCAGAAAGACAATCCTACCTTTCCCAGGATTTGGAGGAAAAGGGCTTCCAAACTCCTGGTGCTTTGGCTTTAAAGTGTGCGTCCCCGACATGGCCCCAGGCTGAGTGACCTGGAATCGAGGTTTTCCATTGGTGAGCACTTGTCTCCTGGGGCTCAAGGCGGGCAGATGGATGGGGCTCTCGGCCATGTTGCTCTGAGGAGCCATCCCTCCTACAGAGGGCATCTTGAGATGGAGGCTGTTAGCGAGGCTTCCAATAGTAGGGCTTGGTGTGCTGCCAGAGGACAAGGGACCAGGAGTCCCTGAGTGGGCTTGGATGTGTTGGCCACTGACCATCCCTGGCCCCTGTAGGGTTCCTGATGGCCGATGGAGATTCATGCTGCATGACCTTCCATTCATTCTGAAAAACCTCTAGCCAGGCCGGTCAGATATCCAATGACACTAATGACTCCTTTCAGGCAAAGTCCAATAGGTTATCCATGGTGTGGGTATAAGCCTGTTTTAAAAAAAAATAAATAAATGCAGGCATTTTTTAAAGTAAAAATGAAACTAAGTTACAGTGAGTTTTCAACCTGTATACCATTCATATCAGGAAGAAAGGACGTACTCTAGGTCAGATGGCCTTTTATGGAGAGCAGGATCATCAAATCCATGGCTCATTAGCAGGCACTCTCCCCTCCTGTATTCATGGTAGACACAGATTATAGATTACTGTATTGTTTTGTTTGCCACGGAGACCTTCTCAGAATAGTGCTATTGGCAACTACAACCAATCTACTGATGCCAGCTTGCTAAATGAAACTTGTTTTGCTCCCTAAAGGATCTGTTCATACTAGTTCATTTTCTACAGTGGGTCTTGGGAAACCCAAAGGTGCAGCCTTCATGAGCCATGAGACCAATGCTTCGAAGTTTACCATAAACAAGCAAAAGACCAGACATGGCCTCTGAATGTGATTATGGGGACATTAAACCACCTCTGATTTTTATTCTAAAAGCAATCTTTTGCACAGTCCCTAGATGTATAAAAGATAAAAATCTGGGGCTGGGAATATCATCTATGAAAAGGCTGGCTGGCATTCACAGCAGCACTAGAGTCTTGGTGCTATATCAATCCTGAGCTGTGGGGGTGGAAATAGAATCAACACCACAATACAGTGACCTTCCATTAAGATCCCAGAGAAAGGAAAGAGCTGTAGAGGAAAGAACAGCTCTTCTACAGCTGTATCCTCACCATGTACCACATATGGTAAATCGGCCATAGGCCCATGAAGCTTCCTACTCCATCTCCTCTAGTGACAGGGGGGAAGCCAAGAAGTGCTGACATGACCACAGGATACCATCACCCACCCCTGTGTGATGACATCAGTACTGCTCAGTTCCAAGTCATCACAGAAAGCCCTTCCCTGAGGTGACCAAGTGCTATGATGGTGCCCCTACTCCAAAGGAATGACAGACATAATCTGTCTACAGTAGCAATCTGTAATCTTTTATAAGACAGAGTCATGCAAAGAAGCAGAAGCTGAACAAACACAGGAAATAAGGATGGAGTATAAAGCAGCAGTGACCAGATATCCTCAATTGGATGATTCCTACTTCCTCTGTATGATCTCTCAATGGCTTGGACAGATATTTTCATCTCAACTCCCAAATGACTAAAACCATAAATCACTGAGGAAAGGATATCAAAATGCAAAAACTTTGTGGTAAGTATTTTTTTTCCTTTATTATCTTAGAAAGTCAAAAATATCTTAATTTTTAAAAGTCAAGCACTCACTATATCTCCTGCAAGGTTTGCTGTGTATGTCTACATTAAGGAACTTCAAACGTTATTCACAATATAAAAATTGCAATTTTTTTTTTCATTTTTACCGATCTTTGTTTTTCTAAGGGTTCCATAATCTGTCACTTAATCTTGGAATGCCATTGCATCCGAGGAAACACTTAACAGCGTTCCCCTAAGTCTGGTCTCGTTCCTGCTCTCCCCTCCATTATAGTCGCCATGAATGGGAAAATAAATCCAGGTTACCCAAACTTGCATCATTTAAGTTTGTTTATATGAAACAATAATAAATAGATCTTGGTGTCAGGATGTTTGTAACATTTCTGCACTGGAAAAATTCCAATGTCTTTTCTGCCTTTCCCATTTAGGAGAACTTGAGTACATTACATTGTCAGTCAGTTTGTTGATTCCTTAGATGATTGTGAGCAAGAATCATTGAATGTCTCTGTGCTTTGCTAGAAAATATTGGCCAGCTATTCCTCACTCATTGATAAAATAGTGTTTTCTGAATACTTTGAACTCTTCAGAAGAAAGCCCTTATTCAGTACCAAACAAAAAATGGCAGAAGAAATATGACGTTGACCATTTGTTGAAAATGAGGAATTGTCCAACATGACTGGAAATATGAGTCACTAAGATCATGGTCTAAGTGACAAGTGTCTGCAGATTTGCAGACTGTGCCCATTTCCAGGTTTTTAAAATAAGGGAGTCATTTTTGGCAGCAAGATCAGATCCAAGCAGGAATTCTCATCAAAAATCTGGTTAAAAACATAAGTAGGTACATTAGCATTAGGCTAGATCATTAAGAAAGTGAGTTTGCAAGAAGGAAAAATAATTAAAGCACTGAGAACTTAATTAGGCATCAGACACTCACACCTACCTGCCTTGGACTGGATATTTATTTTATTTTTCTATGAACTGCACTTTTCTTTTAAATAGCTTTAGGGTGAGAGTAAAAGCAACAACAAAAAGTACTTAAATTTTACTACTAAAAAAGCAATAGCCAGAAAGTAAAGAGATTAATACCATAAAGAAAATCCAATAGGTCGACAGTATGTGAGGTGAGAAAAAACAGCCTGGAGACAAAAATGAAAGAAACTATAGGTAAAAATATGCCTAATATTCTAGTTTTCATATTAATTTTGCCAACAGATATTTTAAGCATTAGATGCCAGAAATTAAAACTCAGTTTTGTCTATTTGAATTATAATGTTTTTATGTACTTCTTAGCTAGGCCATCTATGAAGATATAATTTTAAGTATATTTCGTAACAGAAAAGGAATAAACTGTAAACTTTAAAGGCAGACACATCCTCATAGAGTCAGCAAAAAGAGCATTCAACTAGAAGTCAGGATACCAGAGTTCTATTTGTGACAAAGCATTTATAATTCTCTGGACTTACAGTTTTTTAAACCATAAAACATGGAGGCTGGCAATAAGCCCTAAGGTCTCTTGCAATTCTATTATTCCAGATAATTTAGATAGGGAATATGATAAAAAGTGCCCATTTATTATGGTCAAGGATAAATATGTAGATTTTATATCTCTGACATTTAAATCTATGGGAGCTGGGTAGACATGGAAGCAAAAATAGCAGCCAATTCTATGAAAGCTAGAGAAGATAGGAGGGCTCTCATGCCAGCAAGTGCTGGAAGAAAGCACTTATCATGAAAAATTAATTTTAGGAATAAATTTTCCTACACTTTGTCAAATAGTAAAATCATGACTAACCACTATCAGAAACTTGTAAGTCAAAAATCTAACTGGTAGGATTCCTTTGGAAGAGCATTTTTCTGTTTAAAAACTTGTTCAAGTTCTCTAGTATTATTTTCTCCTCCATCCTCCAATTACTCTATCCCAGGCCACTAACAGGAAGGAAGGAGGGAAGGAAAGGAGGTAGGGAAGAAATCAAAGGAGAATCCAAAAATACAAATTTGAGGATTTTTTGACATATTGACATATTTAGATTTCCAGTACACCATGGGTTTAAACAATGAAAATGCCCACACTGCTATATGAGTCAACATGAGAGGTAATAAATTCTCTCCTTTTGACCACTTTCAAACTCTTAAAACATACTCCTGTAAGTCAGGTCAGAGAGGGAACTAATCCCTAAGGAAACTAAGGCTCAACATCATTTAATAATTTGACCAGTTTTCTGGAAAATCTAAAACTTTAATCAAAATAAAAAATCATGACTCTACCTTCTATCCAAGGCTCTGGGCACTGTTTCTCGTAGATTAAAAGATTACACAAAGAGCAACGTTAACTCATCCATTCAAGAAAATTCCAAAAACACGAGTTCCATAAAGCCTATTTACATCCAAAAGCCCTTTCTTAGTAAATATCATTAATAGACTCATCTAGAGTCATAATTCATCTGATGAGCCAGTTAATTATTAATTTTCATACATCATTTCATTTCCTTAGGCTACATTTAGCCTTTGTTACATTTTCCATTCCTCATGCCACAAGCACTTCTTACCCTGCATAGAAAACCTGATAATGAGGCATAAAACACTGGTCAGCAAACAAACTGCTACTGAGTTGGCTTCTTATATATATGTCTAAGCCATCGAAAATAGAGTATTGATTCTTCTTATTTTTTCCTTTTGGGTTAATGATTGTATAATTTCATTAACACTGCCCTTTCAACATCATTGCCTTGATCGTTAATAGGCCCGTGCCATTCCCAAAGGCTTCTCTTGTTAAAGCTTTTGTAGCCAGAAGAATATAGAAATGAAAAGCCTATTGATAGATAATATAAGTTATTCTCATGCACGGCTGCAGTGTGAAGCACATTTTGAAATTCAATCAAGGACAGAGAGAGCTGAATGTTCTTAGATCCCAGGAGTTCATTTTAATAAGCAGAATGTACCTTGTCCTAACACAGGTGACTGATTCCTCAGAAAAGATTGTATAAACAAAAACCAATCATGTAAGTCATTTTATTGGCAACAATATAAACACAGCTATATTAGATGTCACCAATAAATCAAAATTATCCTTGTCTGCAATTTTAACAAGAGGAAAGTGCAAACATGCGCCTGAGAGCTGGAGGATATTATAGAGGAAATGTATTGGATGTGTACAATATCATTTCTCTAAATTGAAACTGGAGGATACTATATTACGATAAAGTAACCCACAACAAGGTATAGTCCATCATGTTTACGGTCCATAACTTTCTCAATGAAACTGAAAGACTCACAGAATTTACAAGAGAAGTTACATAGAAACAGGGCTAAGATAATTCCTAATTATTGGGACATGGTGCAGAAACCTAGAGAGTTATAGCTACTCGTGGGTATAGACCATATGTTCATTTGGGTACTCCCAAGGTCTAATGTTGATAATTCTAAGAATATTAACATATCTATTCTGATCACTAAGATCTACAGATGTTAGTCCAGCAATCACCAATAAGATGCAATCAAAGAGGGTTAGGTCTGAATTATACAAATTTAAAATATGAAGGCAAATTCATATTCCCTCCAGAGATTCAAGACCATATTTCCAAATAGCACTCAGTAAAAATAATATAATGAACATTATAGATCCCAGCTGTAGAAACTCTGACTTCGTTTTATCTGTGAATTCAAATCCTTAGCTATCTAATTAGATACACACGTATTAACTTTTTTTCACTTTTATATTTTATAAAATTTCTCAAAAATGAAAATAATTCTCCCTAAGTTTGTAGAATGAAATACCTGGCAATGTCTTTTAAATCTAAATTAATGGCTATGATATTTAAAACATAGGTAGTAAATATGAAAGGACAAAGGAAAAAGAGGGAGGTGGAAGAGGAGAGAAGGGAAGGGAGGGGATGGGAAGGGAAAGAGGGAGTGGAAAAGAAGGAATGACCAAATCCACTTAAGAAATTTATTCTCTAGTTAGACAATTCTAACTTAAAAATCAGAAGCAGTGTTGAGAGTCTTCCACACAATGCTAGTGATTAGAGATTGCTGGAAGAAATTCAGAACCTTCAGGAAAACACTCCTGGAGGGCAATATTAAAGTTCAGTAACCTCTCTTAGAATCCACTTTCCACACTTCAATGCATCTATACAACTCTCTTATCCTCCATGGCTTACTAAATGTCACTGTTTTTTAGTTGTAATTACTTGCAAGTGTTTTCATTTACTTTGTCCCACTCATTAACTCATCAATGAGTACAGAAAGGTCTAGAAAATTGCAGGTCTACCAAAAATGGTGAGGTAGAGGGGGGATAATTAAGGATTCTCTTGGTCAGCCATAAGAAATCACACAAAATGTGAATGAACTTGGGATCAAAAAGATATTTAAGGCAAACACAAGTTCAGAAAGAAAGGCAGCCCTCCCGTGCATTGGTCCAGTCCCAGTATGAACATGAGAAAAGTACCTAGAGCCAAGCTTAATGAAGTACTCTTTTTAAAACAGTGTTTTTCAAACTGTGGGTTGCAACCCATGAGATCAATTATTCAATGGAGAAAGCATTTTTAATGAAATAGAACTGATTAGAATAGAATAGAATAGAACAGAATAGAAGCTAACAGAGTATATCAAATGTATTAATGGCCAAGGATTGTTTCATTTATTTATGTCTGTATATAAATATGCATATAGTGTGTCCTGAGTAAAATGAAAAATATTTTTATGGCGGGTTACAGTAAAAAACAAAGTGTAAAAGCCAGTGTTTTACAAGTATTTGGACTATTTGTCTGCGAGCTACCTAAAAAATAAATAGCTGTAGATATAGACAAAGCTGAACAGCCAAAGTAAAAAAAGTATCCAAAAAATAGCTGCGATGAAGGAAAAAAACCTAAAAGGTAAACATTTTTAACTTATAAAAAATAAGGATTAAATAATACAAAGTTATACTACTACCACTGCTATCCGTCTCTGTACCTTTTACTAAGTAAATACCAATTGATCAATTGTGCAAGTCCTCAATCAATACAACTGATCAACTAACTAACCGATTCAGGGTCAAAATGACTGACAATTATAGATCTTCCCCACTGGAAGGACTGATGACCTTCCCTGGACATAAAATCCCGCACTTACAATGAGAAGACTAAAGGGAGGAAAAGGAAAAATTAATGCATAACTGTCTTTAAGAACTAAGTTTTCTAAAATGTGTTCCTAATATGAGTTAGCCACCAAATCCTGAGAAGGGGAATTTGAAATGGAAAAATGAACACATTCCCTATGATGTCACCACTGAATTAATTACCTGAATTGCAAAGAGGGAGCACCACATGGCCACAGTTGGAGACACAAAAGCTGCTTCTTAAAAAATATAAAAGAAAAGTAACCGGCAGGAGATTTTTCTTTAAAAAAGAAAAGGAAAAAATCCAACCTCACACAAGAGGTACATAGGTGGTAAAATATGACAAATAGAGCGTTCTTTGACATTTAGTCTGCATAAATAACTTCTCAGCCCACAAGAATATCTATTTGTAAAGTTGAAAACCATGATCCTTTCAAAATGGCTATAAACATCTACCTATGGAAGATTCTAGAAATAAAATAGAATGTATCACTCATCAAGACCAAATAGTCAAGTGTATTAAAGAATTATTATCACCTGTGTAATTGATTTCCTTTCTTCCGTGTAGTTACTGCTCAAAAGTGGCCAATGTAACTGTATTTAGCTGTCAGTAGACAGAAGTTTTATACACGTTAAACTGTGTCCACTGACATCACTGCCCAAGTATGAACATCCACAACAATGAGTAGGCCCTAAACCAACATGACAACATATTTATTAAAATAAAAAAAAACCCTAAATGAATGACTCAGTTAAGTTACAGACAGAAGTGGAATCTACTGGTCATGCTGTAAAGGTTGGGAAAACATTAATCCATTTCTTCACACACAAGAATAACAAGAATTCCTACGTAGCCCCAGCATCTGGTTGGTTTTCTGTGTACAATATTCAGCAGGCCTAGAAATGAAACTTCATAGGTCTGGCTTGAAACTTCAGAAATAACTAATATTCACAAAGTCTGATCGCCTTATCAAGGAGCCAGGGACAGCGTCTGCTCTTGCGCCATGACCCTATCTACCCATCTGCAGTTCAGCAAGGCTTGCTGCACCCGAGGGAATGTGCAGTCATTCATGTTGTTGGCCTGGAACAGATCACATCAGGCAAGACCGCCCCACCATCACTCTTCCTCTCTAGACTGCTCTCAGCTGCTTAGAGCCTCCATAATTCCAGTTTCACAGACAAGTGCCCTGATTCTGTTCCCAAAGTGGAACGTGATTGGATCCTTGTTTCCATCTGTCCTATTCATTGCGTTTGAGTCCACCTGGATGGTTCTTCTCCTCCTCCCTTCTTTTTTCCCCCTTTTCCCTCAAATCTAGATCCTATTCAACCAAATCCAAGACCACCGCAAATACCCGCTTTAGGCTTTGCTTATTCTCTCTCTGAGTCTCTATGTCTCTGATCTGTAAAATGGGGATAATTACAGTATTAGACACATTTCATAGCAGTAGAGAAGATTAAATGAGATAATGCATGTCACATGTTTAGCAAAATGCCTGGTACATAGAAGGTCCCAATACATGTTAAATATCATTGCTCTACATACTTCATCACATTCTACATTATAGTTATTCGACTATGTTTCATCTCGCCATCTAAATTCTAATTGCATTACATTTTGGGGTATGTACTTTAACATGTACATAGCTTTTTTATAGTAACCTATATATCTATATTTTTCACACTACATTTTTCATACATTCTTATGGATTAAACTGTGTTCCCTCCCCCCCAAAAAAAATATGTTCAAATTCTAACCCCTGGTATTGTGAATGTAATACTTAGAAATAGGATTTTTGAAGATATTACTACTTAAATGAGGCCAAACTGGATTAGGGTAGGCCCTAATCCAATAAGACGTGTCCTTATAAGAGGAAATTGAACATAAACAGAGAGAAGACCGCCATGTGACAGAGGCAGAGATTAAGTTATGCCACAAGCCAAAGAACGCCATGGATTGCCAACAAGTCACTGCCAGAATCCTACAGATTTCAGAGGACATATGGCCCTGCTGTCACCTTGATTTCAGATTTCTAGACTCCAGAACTGTGAAACAATAAATTTCTGTTGTTTCAAGATATCCAGTTTGTGGTACTTTGTAATAGAAGCCTAAGGGAACTAAGATATACATATGTATAGAGAGATTTTTCATATTATGTTTCTATATTTACATATATGTATCATATTTATATTTTCACATTATATAGATTTTATACTGAAAAATATAGTATAAGTGAAATATACAATTATATATTTATATAGTATATGCATCATTTATTGCCCAAATAAATTACAATATAAGTAAGGGATGGATGATCATATAATCATGAACCCTATGCTCTGTGGCTTGTGCAACCAGTTTAATTACAGTTGTATGCCATATAGTCTATTCCTTTTACTAACTGGAAAAAGTAGCATAAAAACTCTATTCCATTCTTCTGGGCAGGCACATTATTCTTGCCTTTATCTTAACACACTTGTGAACAATGAAAACTCCTAAAAGCAGCAAAACAAATACAGTCAGTTCAGCACTTAGACCAGGCACTCCTTCTTTTGTTACAGGAGTTGTCAGCCACTAACAGAGGGGCTGCCAGATGTATTCTGGGTTGTCTTGGTGGAAGGAGCTCCTCAGAGTTCTCTCTGTTCACTCTGCGCTGGTTTGAACACTACACATTCCACTTGAGTCTGTTCAGTTTCCCTAATCAGACTATCATTAGGAAAATATGGCTTCTGCTTGTTGGTATTTTTCCTTAATCCTATCATATTCAGTAATACCCAACCAACTAATTTCTGCAAGCCAAACTGCTCCAATCATCTTTAAGAGGAGTCCAAATGATGTGGCCCACTAAAAGGGTGTGTCAAGAGAAAAAAAGCCAGACCCAAGAGCATAAACTGAATGATTCCATTTACACAAGGTATTCTTAAAAGGCAAAAATATTTTGTTAGAAGTCAGGACAGTGGCTATCCTTGGGAGAGGCAGTGACTGGAATGGAATGTAAAGATGTTCTAGGGTGCTAGCAATGGTCTCCTTCTTGACCCAGATACTGGTTACACAGGTGTGTTCAGTCTCTGAAAAATCATCAAGCTTAAGATACGTGCACTTTTCTGCATGGAAACTTAATGAAAAGTTTAGCTTTTGTGTAAATTCTGCTTGAAAGTAAACTCTGCATTCTGCTTGAAAGTAAATGGGAAACTAGGAAAACTTGGCACTTACACATCTTTTAATCAAATTACATGTTAATGTCATTTTAAAGATATTGTTATATATAATATCTCATCCTCCTTGAATGAGATGGGCAACGTTTTTAAATGCCCAGATTTCATTTGTGCCATTTATTTGTTTTTAATTTTATTTTCAGTTCCAATTGAGTCTATGAGCCAAACAAAATTAGGGAAGAGTTAAGTCCTGTAGTTCCTCTTTCTTTATAATATCCTGTAGAGAAAATAATTACAGAAACACAGAAAATTATTTCCCCAGTGATAAGGATATGTATGGGATGCTGCTTCCTGAATTATCTCCTTCAAGAAGTGCTCCATCTAGATACTGGGGAAATTACACAACAGCAGGAAAGAACACTCACAGAAAAACAGACTAAGAACACTGAGCTCTCTTAAACAGTGGAAAGACCACTCTCTGCCATACAAATGAAGGCAGGGCTGGTACAAGACAATTTCATATTAATTAACCTCTTCACCCTGTCTAGTCTGGCCTGCTAGGAATTTCACCCACTAGTGGACTGTGGATTCCATCAGCTTAAAAAAGCTGCCTTTCCTGTATGGAAGCAATTCAATCTCAAGTATTCAATCCCCAAAAACTCAACTGCTGTTAAGAATCTTGGATGGAATCAGGGGATCAGAGAAAACATGCTGTCCCCAAACTGGCCTGAGGTGAGAACTAAGGAAACAATTATAACAGCAGTTGGATTTAACTACTCATATTCAAGGCTTGCTGAGTCCTCCGAGCAACAAGAGAAAGGAACTAACAAACTACCAATAAGGAAAGGTATTTTGAAAATGACTGGGGGAAAAAAATGCCCCTTCTGTCCTTTCAAAGACAGTTTAGGACTAGTCTGGTTGCAAAGACAACTCATGAAAACATAGGAAAAATGTAGTGCATTTAAAGGTGATCCTTAGACTTCAGCATGTTTCCAATTGCAAAAAATAGCATCTAATATTACACACTCATGTCTCTAAATCGCTCCAGACTTTTCATGAACAACCAACATGTGGCAGATCCTTTTTCTGCAAACCTTTGCAGGTTCCACCTACTTCACCTATCACCACTGGAAGCAAACTTTGAGAGAGAAGAGATACAGGAACATTCAAACCAGCACAAATCAATTTTGTACCAAAAAAGCTCCCTGGTTTGGTTTTAGAAAGGGAGGTACAGTGGAGTACAAGACAGAGGGGAAAACGGACGTCTCTGCTAACTCCCAAGGCAGAAATCATGACTCATCAAAGCTTTCTGGGGGGACAGAAATGAGACTCTGCATTTGTCTTGAGTCAACCTTCTAGCCAAGAAAAGTCCTCTGGACTGGGAGTTGGCAAACGAGGTTTTTGTTCTGGATCTGCCACAGCTGGCCGCGAGACACTGGGTAAAACCTCTAATGCCTCTTGGTCTCGGTTTCCTTGTCTGTACAGGGTCGCCAAGATCCCGTCCAGCTAACAGTCTATACTTAACGTACACTTAGGATTCCCCGTTCTCACAACCTAAGGGAATTGATCCACTGGGGGGAGCTGGAGAACGTCCCTCTCCTCACAAACCCCAGGGCCCCCGGCCCCAACTCTGGGGAGAGATTGATGTACCAGCAAAATGGGGGCCGCCTGGGTCTGCCGGCTGGAGGAGAGGGTGCAGAGCCTCCTATCTGTAAAAAGGGCCGTAATCCAGGAGTCCAGTCCCCAAGGACGCTGCTCCCTACGATTCCGGAAGTAACCTCCCACCGCCTCCTGGGTTTAGATGCTCTGAGGAACAGGGCTAAGTTGACACCGGAGAAGCCTAGCTGGTGGTGAGGACTACCGAGCAATGGGTCGGAGGTCTCTTCAGCCAGAGGGATGTGCAGGGGGCCTGCCCGACCCGGAGGGGGGCGCAGTCCTTATCTGTTCACTCCCCCGCTAGCTCGGCCGACTTGATTCCGCGGCCGGGGTCACTGGGCTCCCTGGTGTGGAGCGAGAGGCGGGTCGCAGGGACGGGGGCGGAGGCGACAAGGCCCTGCGGGGGTCGCGCTGCTGCGACCCCGTCACTCCCCAGCCGCCTCTGCCCCTAATCTCCCGCCTCGTCCGCGAGGTAGCGAGCGCAGCAAAACAAAACAAACTCGTGCCGGCTTCCTGTTGTGCAACCCAGTCCTGAGTAAGTCGGGGCCGAAAGGGCGCCGCCGCTGGCCCGCGGCTGGAGAGCCCAGGCGGCGGGGACCCGAGCGCGCTGCCCTGCCGGGCCCGGATCCGGGGGAAGCCGCGGCTCGCCTCGACGCGTCCCAGAGCTCACGGTCCCATCACCCCGAACCCCCACGGGGCAAACGTCCTAACTCTCGGGTCTTGTTTCACTAATCGCCTCCTAAATACCACAAAGAATTCGGAGGTGGGGGCCCGCGAAACCAGAAACGACCTTTCCCAAACTTTCTCCCTCCAGGTACCTAATTGAATCATCCACAGGATGACAAATCCGCCAGGGCCAAGTTTTCCAGACGCTTGGGTAACTTTCTCATCCCCGAGGTGACTTGTCAGCTTCAGTGAGTAACTTGAAAGTGTCGCTCGGGGCAAGGTGTGTGTCTAGGAGAGAGCGGCTGCTCACTCACGCTTTCCAGAAAGTGGCCCTGGCAGTCTTCAAAATACACACAGGGTCATTTATAGGTACTGGAGCCGCGCGCGGGACAAAGTCCCCGAGACAGACACTTTCCAAACAGTGCTGACATTTTGTCGGGCCCTATAAAAACGTAAACGCGAGGTGACGACCCGGGTGGGGAGTGTGTGCGCCTCTGAATGTGCCTGCGCATTTGTTGAAATGAGGAGTGTTACAGTTATAGTCGGCGCGCCTTCGGATCGCTGGACCAGTCCCCGCGACAGGCATACGTACCCCCGGCCCGAGGACCTCCCGGGGCAGGAGGGACGCAGGCTTGGGCGAGGCACGCTAAGGACTACCACAGCATTCGTGGTAGTTCCACAAACACGTGGAACTAGAAAAGGCAACAGTCCATCCAGTGTGTGCGAGAGAGACCTCACGTCACCCCATCGATTCCCACTCCTCCAAAGTTTCCCTTCGAAAAGGGACTCGTGCGTGGCGTGCACCATGCCAGTGCGTGATTTTGTAGCCCTCTGGCCCCTTTGGTTTAAAAGAAAAACCAAAGACAAAAACTCTTCCGAATTAGAGAAACTAAAACCTTGATTTCCTTTCCGTCATCTAAACACTGCGCTCTTTATCAACTGACAAGAACACAGCTTGAGTCCTGATTGAACGCTGCCTATCTATCTCAATAAACAGAGATGCTTTAGAAAATAGTGAGGGGTGGAGGTGCGCGGATCCTTAAACCCGCGCCAACGCCACAGGCTCAGCGCGGACAAACTATTTCTAATTCCTAGTTTGCGTCTCAGAGCTTTAACTCCCCCACACCCACAAGCGCCCGGTTTCTCTCCCTTTCTCGCCTGCGAGCAAAGTTCCTATGGCATCCACTTACCAGGTAACCGGGATTGCTACAACAAAGCCCGGCGTGCGGGTCCCTTCCCCCGGCCAGCGCTTGCGAGTGACAGCGGGCGGCCAGCGCTTGCGAGGAGTAACTTGGGGCTCCAATCCTTCCGCGCGCTCCACGGGCTCTGCCTCCTTCGGAAACGAAAACTCCCATCCGAGCCGAGGGACGAAGCGAGGAAACCCGGCCCAAGTGCCGTGTGTGCGCGCGCGTGTGCGAGGGCAGCGGCGGCAGGGGGAGGAGGCGGCAGAGGGAGGGGTGGTGGCTGGACCCTCGGCATCAGCTCATTCTCCCCTACACACACACACACACTCTCTCTCTCTCTCTCTCTCTCTCTCTCTC
>JAQZBX010009875.1:0-45268 GCA_029593785.1 Cabassous unicinctus
AACTCATTTATCTTTATCTTTTCCTCTTTTTATCCAAGGTCTTTTTCCAGCTGTATTGCCAGTTGGCACTTGGTATTAATCCCTCATTGCCAGGGAGGCTCATCCCCAGAAGTCAAGTCCCACACTGAGGGGAAGGTAATGCATTCATATGCTGAATTTGGCTTAGAGAGAGGCCACACTTGAGCAACAAGGAGGCTATCTGGTGGCAACCCTTAGGCACCCCATAACAGTAGGCTAAGTTTCATTTACAAGAGCCAAGACTCGCAAGGCTAGTCATCAATAACAAGAAACCATTAATGGACCATCCTCCTTTGCCAGACACTGCCCCTGCACTTGGAGGACCGTTCCTTCTCCCTTAGAGAATGTGGCAGAGCTCTCCAGGTTGGGAATTCAGTATTCTCTCATTTATTGAGTGATTCTCCACCCACTGTGACCATGCCCCACCCCTTGATCATTTCAACAATTTTATATATCTTTAATGTATATTCTGGTGAACCTCCTCCCATGAAACCCCCATCCCAGACACCCCCCACCAATGATTCTCTCCTGCCTCCATTGTAACCTTTCTGTGATCCAAACCTTCCTTAAAGATGAAGCCCATATAATAGCCAAATACAAGTAATAGGAAAATAAAATAATACTGATAAGTTTAAATGTAAGAGATAAAATATATGGAAACTTAAAAAAACATTGAAAGTAAAATAAAATTAAAGGGTTGGGATATTCAAAAAATGGAAAAAATTAAAAAATTTAAAAAATATTTTTTTTGACACTTTTCATTTTATCACTGCATTATTGGGTGTCCAGTCTGTACCGTGGCACCTTCTCCCTCTCACTCCCCATTGTCTCCCAAATTTTCATTTAATTTTCAAAGAAGTTTTAGGTCACAGCAAAGTCACACACAGAATACTAGAGACTCTCATATACCCAACCTCCTCCCCCTTTCCTCACCCCATATCGAGGGCTATAAATTTCCCTCTCAACACTGCCTTTCTGGTGTTCCATAACTTTTGATATGCTGTGCTCTCCTTTTCACTCATCTCAAGATATTTGCTTAATTCTCTTGCAATTTCTTTTTTATATATTTATGAATTCATATATTTATGAATTTCTCTTTTTCATCCATTATTGATTTATAGTTCATTCTGTTATGATAAAAATAGCATTTTATATAATTTCAGTCTTTTTAAATTTATTGATATTTGTCTTGTGACCCAATGTATGGTTTATCTTGGAGAAGGATCCATGGGCATTTGAAAAGAATGTATATCCTGCTGTTCAGTGGTGCAATGCTCTATAGATGTCTGTTAGGTCTAGTTCAATTATCATATTATTAAAGTTTTCTGTTCCTTTATTTATCCTCTGTCTAGATCTTCTATCCAATACTAAGAGTGGAATATTGAAGTCTCCAGCTTTTTTTGTAAAGATATCTATTTCTCCTTTCAGCTTTGCCAGTGTTTGCTTCATGTATCTTGGGGCACTGTGCTTAGTTGCATAAATATTTAGTATAGCTATTACTTCTTCATGAAATGCCTCCTTTATTCCTATATGATGACCTTCTTCATCTGTTATAAAAATTTTGCATTTAAAATCTATTTTGTCCTATATTAGAATCACTATTCCAGATTGTTTTTTGTTACTATTTGCATCAAATATCTTTTTGCAACAGTTCACTTTTAACCTGGTTGTGTCCTTACATCTGAGGTGAGTCCCTTGTAGACAACATGAGATCGCTCATATCTTTTTATCCATTTTATCCATCCATGTCTTTTGATTGGAGATTTCAGGCCATTAACATTAAATATTATTATGGTAAAGGCATTGCTTGCTTCACCCATTTTGACTTTGTCTTTCTATTGTCATATAATACTATTGTCTATCTTCAAACCTTTAATTTACCCTTTCTAATAACCTTAATTTCTACACTCTTCTCCAATTCTCTCACCCTCATTTTTTTCCTTTCAGGTGGTAGCACTTCTTTTAGTATCTCTTGAAATTCTGGCCTGATGGTAACATAGTCTAAACAGTTTTTGTTTGTGAAAATTTTGAACTCCGCTTCATCTTTGAAGGACAGCTTTTCCTGATACAGGATTCTTGCCTGGCAGTTTTTCTCTTTCGGTACCTTAAGTACATTATACCATTTTTCCCCCTCCTCCATGGTTTCTGATGAGAGGTAGGCACTCAATGTTATCAAGATTCCTTTGTATGTGATGCTTTGCCTTTCTATTGCTGCTTTCAGAATCTTCCTTTTATCTCTGATATTTGTCATTCTGAATAGTGTCTTGGGTTAGGTCTATTTAGATTTATTCTGTTTGGGTTCCATTGGCCTTTTTCAAAATTGATATTTATGTCTTGCATAATGGTTGGGAAGTTTTCAGTAATTATTTCCTCTAATATTTTTTCTGCCCCATTTCCCTTTTCTTCTCTTTCTGGGATACCAATAATGCAGATGATTTTGAGTTTTGCATTGTTATTCAATTTCCTGAGACCCTGTTCCATTTTGTTCCATTCTCTTCTCTTTCTGTCCTCCTGTCATTTCCAGTTCAAATGTTTGGTCTTCAAAATCACTAATTCTGTCTCTGAGTAATTCAAATGTGCTCTTATGTGCCTCTAGTGTATATTTAATCTCATCCATCATGTGTTTCCTTCCCATAAGGTCTGTTACTTTTCTTTACAGACTTTCAAATTATTCTTTATGCTCACCCAGTTTCTTCTTAATATTCTTTATCTCTTTAGTTATATTTCCTTTCAAATCTTTAAATTGATATAGGAGAGTTGTGTGATTGTCTTTCATTATTTTAAGTCCTGTGTGTCTTCAGGATATTTGGTTTCTTATTTTGGCTTGGCAAATCTTCCTATTCCCTAGTATGGCTTATAATTATTTGCTGATGTCTAGTCATCAGGATATGTTGGTGAATTTACTCAGATATCTAGTTTCTCTCTGTTTCCTATTATTATTTTTTCACAAAACTTCTTTGATATTTGGTTCAACTTATCTCAAGTCTTTAAAATTGCCCTTCAATATCAAGTGAAGGATTTACTAATGGGGCACAGATTTTCTCCCAGAAGTTAGGGAACAGAAAGATGAAATTGCAGTTTTTCTAAATGCAATTTCAAGAATGGCCAGCAGATGGCACTAATTAGCATACTCTTTAATGGAGATATGTCTCTCGGTTTTCCTTTTTTATGGTATGGCCAGAGTCAAGATTCAAAGTAGACTCTGCTGGCCAAATTCCCAGAAGAAAATTCCCCTAACTCCCCCTCCCTTTTCCCTTGTAAAAGCTGGCAGGAAGGGAAGACACCTGTTCTCCTCTCAGTCAGCTGCAATGAGCCAGGTGTTTAAACTCTGCTCAATATGTTGAGTGTGGGGGAGGTGAGTCCTTCCCAGTTGCCTAGACGTTTAGTAACTCAGGTGCTTCTTTTAGGTTCTTTGTCTTTCTGTCCCTCACACTCCTGGGAGTTTGAAACACTGTCCTTGACTGCTGACCCCCAAAAGCAGGTCCCTTGGGCAGCTTTTGGCTTTCTCTGTTTTTTTTTGTGTGTGTGTGTGTGTGTGTGTGTGTGTGTGAGAGGTAAGCCATGATTGCCTAATCCAATGTCATCTTCCCACAATCCCTGAATGATGAATTTTGACAAATTGTTTTTCAGTATATAATGGGTAGATCAAATGGATTTTCCTTCTTTAGTTTGTAATGAGGTGAATGATATTTATTGATTTTTGCAATACTGGGTGAATCATGGGCAATATCCTTTCTGTATATTTCTCAATTAAATTTAATACTATTTTCTCAGGGAGGAGCTCATAAAACAAAACTCTGAGGAGAATTTCAAAGGGACACAGGAGCCAATGGAAAGAGTTCCCAATAGCAAAATCTGAAACTATTTGGGGAAGAAAAGTAATAAAGCAATATTAGATTATAACTGAATGAATAAAATAAATATGTATGTATCTATATAATATAAATAAATAAATGGGGAAAGTGACAAATCTCCCATGCAGATGACTGAAAATAATTTATGTAGACCCTCCCACCTCAAGTAAATGCAGCACCATGTGGAACTGTTAAGTGGATTATGCTTAGTGATTTGCAGCTGAGGAGTACAGTTGGGAAAGGGGGGAACAATTAACTTTACAGTGTAGAAAACTGTCAAGCACTAACAGCCAGCTAAACAGGTTTAACTCATCAGTTAAAACTCATGTTGGTAGCATGTGCCTCTCCTATGAGTATTTTGAGAATTGCACTTCACCTCATGGGTCTTTCTCTCAGAAACTCAAAACACCAGACTAAGCATGAGGAAAATTTGAGGCACACCCCAACTGAGGAACATCTATAAAATACCTGACAAGTACTCCTTGAAACTTCCAAGGTCAACAAAAACAAGGAAATTCTGAAAAAGTGTCATAATCCAGAGAAGCCTAAGTGGACAATTAAATGCAATAGGATATTTTGGATGAGAGAAAAAACTTTAGGTAAAAACTAAATAAATTCAAAGCATGGAACTTAGTTAAAAATAATGTATTAATATTGGTTTATTAATTGTGATGAATGTATCATTGTTGTTTAAGATGTTAATGATAGGGGATGCTGAGTGTGTTGTATGTCGGAACTCTTTGTACTATCTTTACAACTTTTCTATAAATACGAAAATGCTTTAAAATAAAAAAAGTTTAAATACAAAAATTTAGGTTGATGGATGGATACAGGAATGGATTCATGGGTTCCTGTGTAATGAAACAAGTTTTGTAAAATCTTACTTGTAAAATCTTGGTGGTAGCTATGTAATTATTCAATGTAAAATTCCTTTAACTTTGCTGTATGTTTGAAAATATTAATTACAAAATGACAGAATGTTAATGTAATTAAAATAGTGGTCTTAATACTCTTTTCTTTGTTATTAAAACATTTCATTTTTTCTTTATTTACTGGCATGATTATATATGCAAACTTTAAAAAATAAGAATAATCATCATTGCATTTCTTTTCTGGCCATTGTACTATAAATATCATGTCATAACATTATTATTACTGAAAATAATTTTATCATAAAGATGTATGGTTAAAAATTATTCCACCTGAAAATTAAGTCACGAGATATGCCACTGCAGCATACAATCTAATGAGTATGACCCAGATTGTCCTGGGTAGAGTGCTTATCCTGGGGCAAAGACTATAACGAAGGTAGAGTCAAGGCCATGAAGGTAATCTTGCTGTACTCTGCAGCAGGCATCTGCAAAGACATTGGAAACTTTTGCTCTGGAAGCAGTCAGAGCCCCAGAAAGTTGGAGCAGAGCAGGAAGGGGAAAATGATGATGTCCCATTATATCTTGTGGAAATGTCCCAAAACATGATTTTATAACTTATATGGTGATTGCAATTTGTCTCCATTTTGGGATAGTAAGGAACTTTGGGTTAAAGTTTCAAAAGTACCTTTAAATTTTCTATGCAAATTGTTTGAAAACAATTATAAGCTGAATTAATATTGTGCTGCTATTTATAAATCATTTTGACAGCTCCTCATCTCCCTAATTTGAATTATGATGAATTAGACATTCAAGGCAGATGTCCACTGGGAACTCCCTCTCCATTTGTTTTAATTTTGGGCTCCAATTTCCTGATTTTGGGGAAAAGCACAGGGGTACTTAGCTTATACATTCCCTTAGGGTTTTCAATTCCACATCGGAGTCTTTGCATATGGAAATGAAACTCCACTGTCTCAGAGCACCACCTCTTCAATGAAGAATTTAGATGAGTGATGGAGGAGGAGTTTATGAGGCAATGCCAACAACATTGAATCCATAGGTCTGTCGGCTAGAATGCCCCAAGTGGCAGGGCTGCTCACATCTCAGCCTGGACCTGCTACTAGGCCCCAGTCAAAACTGAAAAATACCCAGGTACCTTGCAAAAGGGTAGAAGCAGTATTGCTGAGTGTAAAAATTGCTGTCTCAGAGGACTACCAGGTACTGTACTTCCTTGTTAACAGTGGGGGGCATGAAATGTGGTAATTTGTCCTGTATTTGGGAGGAGATGTCTCAGTATAGCTCAATCATGGCACTGAAAAAAATTTCAGAGATCATCACAGGATTTAACTCCCACCATCTGCAGCACCAAGGCCTCCAAAGTACTCACTTCTTGCTCACCTAGTTTAACAAGATATCATTATCCTATAGGGAGTATTTGGATGAGGTCTTTTCTCCATGATTCCAAAAGCCATCCTAGCATTATGATAGCACCATCTCTATGTCCTTGCCAGGGTTTAATCCTGTACCATGTAAGAAAGCTCATAGTGAATAAAGTCTTCCTTATCCAACAGATACCCCTTGATTATCCACACTCAGGATTCAGTCCCATATATACTCTTCTGTCTCAGGCTGATACACATTGGCTAGATCCTGCAGCTTCTTCAAAGAATACTCCTTTTTCTCCATTAAAAGGACCATTATATATGTTGTGACTTAAAGATGATTAGTGGTTGTCAAAGAAAAGAAGGGGTTAAGATCCTGTGGGGGAAGGGGTGGTTTCTTCCAAGGCAAAAATATCTGCATTGAGATAACATTGGGGAAAATTTCTTGACCTGAGATTCAGTAATGTTTTCTTATCTATGACAGCCAAAGCACAAGAAAAAAAAATTAAGAGATTGTTTTGACTTCAAAATAAAACACTGTAGCAGTTTGGCAGTTTGATGTAATTATGAATTCCAAAAATAGGTATTGAATCATGCTTGCAAACTGATCTGTTAATCTTGGCACGATTAAGTTATTATTAGGGCCATGTCAGTAGGACATTGAGCCCCACCCCTTGGTGGGTGAGGAAGTTGAAGGTAAAGGACACTGCAAAGGACAGTGCTGGTCCAGTTTTAATGTTGGAGTTCTGGTTAGGAAGGACAGAAGGCCCCAAGATAGAGGTAAGCCACTCACCTGATAGTTCATAGCTGGCCTTGTGGAGAGAAGCAAAACCTAGAGAGCCTCATAGTCTACATCTGACATTGTGGAGGAAACAGAGGCACTAAGCCCAGAGAGAAATGCAGCCCCAGGAAGTGAGGAACCCAAGAAGCCTGAACCTGGCAATCATTGGCAGCTGTCTTGCTCCAACATGTGGCAATGAACTATGATGATGGAAGAAACTTACACTTTATGGCCTGGTAACTGTGGACTTCTACCCCAAACAAATACCCTTTATAAAGATCAACCAATTTCTGGCATTTTGCATCAGCACCCCTTTGGCTGACTAATACAGAATTTGGTACCAAGGAGTGAGGAAGTGCTTTTGCAATTACCAAAATGTTGGAACAGTTTTATAAATGGGTAATAGGTATTTTTTGGAGGAATTGTGAAATGCTTGATGGAAAAGGCCTAGATTACTTTGAAGAAACTGTTGATAGTAATATGGATGCTAAAGAGACTTTCTATGATGCCTTAGAAATAAATGAGGAAGCTATTATTGTAAACTGGAAGAAAGGTGATACATGTTTTAAAATTGCAGAGAACTTAGCAAGATTAACTCCTGGTGTTATACGGAAGACAGAATTTGAAAATGGTGAACCGGTGCATTTAGCTGAGGTACTTTCCAAGGTAAACTCAGAGAATGTGACTTGGCTTCACCTTGCAGCTTATAGCAAAATACTAGATGAGCGAAATACATTAAGGACAGAACTTTTGGGCACAAAGATAACAGAAACTTGTTCTGGAACTTCCACATTTCTGGAATTCAAGTTCCTAGAAGAAAGTGCCCCATTTGAAGACTTATGTAAACCTGGAACTTGTAAATCAGAATAGAAGATGCAGTTATCTCAGAAAGACTTGTGGAAAGTCTTACTGCCTGATGGCTTGGACCCCTACTTCTTGCATGCTAAACCAACAAGGTTTTTGAGAGCACTGTATGAACAAGACCATTGTTTGCTTGGACTAAAAAGGACACAGAAAGGAGATATTGGAGAAGAAACAGCGTTAAGGAGAAAATCATGGAAGCTGAGACCTGGAAATAAGACATCACCTTGGGTGAAGAGAGGAGCCCCACCCATTTGTACAGAGAGGGTGAGTTTGCCCCAGCAGTTGAAGAGGGTGGATGTTCCCACCAGATGCTGAGGAAGAGTTTTGCTGCCCCAGGTATAGGGAGGGTGGAGCACATCCCTCAATGATTAGGGTGGTTAAGGTCAGCACCCTATAGGTCTGAGAGGGGTGTACCTGTCCCCCATGCATTAGAGAAGGCCAGGTGGTCAACCCATTGCTCTGAGACAGTTGAATCTGTATGCCAAATGTCAAGAGGAATGTTTTCTTCACCTCACTGTACTAGGGGGACAAAGATTCTAACCCAAAGATTGAGTAAGGTGTGGCAATCACCCCAACACTCTTGAAGGGTGAAGTCTGGAGCTTCATTGACACCCAGATGCATGATGAGGGTGGAACCAAGAAAATGGCCCTTGGGCAAGCCTGTGGAAAGGGTGGGCCCCATGAGGCCCCAAGGAGAAGAAGCCATTGTCTTAAGAATGACTCTCAGACTTTGAAATTGAATGGGGAATGCCCTGCAGGTTTATAGAACTGTAGAGGACCCATGACTCATGTTTAACCTCCCAAGTTCTCCTATGGTAATGAAAATGTTTATCCTTTGTCTTTCCATTTGTATATTGGACACAGTTAAAAGGTTTTGTAATTTTCAAAGGATTACAGCAGTCAGGATTTTGCACGAAGACAAACTGTATTTCTTTAAAATGATTATATGATTTTGCACTTGCTTTATCATTGATTTAAGGGTTTTTGAATATTGTAATGTATTTTTGAAAGTCAGAGGGTGGAGTGTAGCAATTTGACAGTTTGATGTAATTATGAATTCCAAAAATAGATATTGAATCATGCTTGTAAACTGATCTGTTATTCTGGTCATAATTAAGGTATAATTAGGGTGTTGACTGGGCCATGTCAGTAGGGCATTGAGACCCACCCCTTGGTGGTTGGGGGAATTTAAGATAAAAGACATAGTAAAGGACAGCATTGGAGCAGTTTTGATGTTGGAGTTCTGGTTAGGAAGGACAGAAGTCCCCATGATAGAGACAAACCACACTCCTGAGAGTTCACAGCTGGCCTTGTGGAGAGAAGCAATGCCTAGAGAGCCTCATAGTCTACAGCTGACCTTGTGGAGGAAACAGAGGAGCTAAGCCAAGAGAGAAATGAAGCCCCAGGAAGTGAGGAACCCAAGAAGCCTGAACCCTGCAAATGTCAGCAGTCTTGCTCCAACACGTGGCAATGGAATTTGATGAGGGAAGAAACTTATGCTTTATGGCCTAGTAACTGTCAATTTCTACCCCAAATAAATACCCTTTGTGAAGACCAACCAATTTCTGGTATTTTGCATCAGTACCCCTTTGGCTGACTAATACAAACACTTTTATACATGAAAAGAAAGAGAAATTTACATTACAAATTGAGAGAAAATAGTTGCAAACCATATTGGACAAAGGTTTAATACCCATAATTTATAAAGAACTTTTACAATAAACAAAAAGACAAGCAACTCAATTAAAAAGTGGACAAATGGCTTGAGTAGATTTTTTTTTCCAAAGAAGATATACAAATGTACTATAAGTCTATGCAAAGTTGTTCAATATCATTGGCTATTAGGGTAATGCAAATCAAAATCATGATGAGATGCTACTTAATCATGATGAGATGCTACTTAATACTAGGATGGCTACTGTTTAAGAACATAAGTGTTCATTAGTTATAGAGGATGTGGAGAAATTGGATCCCTAGTTCATTGTTGGTGAAAATGTAAAATGACACACCAATGTGGAAAGGAGCAATATGACAGTTCCTGAAAAGAATTAAATAGAGAATTGCCATATGATACACTCATCTCACTAATAGGTATATACTGAAAGAAAGGAAAAACAGAGTCTAAAACAGATACTTGTACATCAATGTTTGTAGAATCATTATTCACAATAGGAAAAATAGCCAAATGTACTTCAACAAATTAATGGATAAATGAAAAGTGGTACATGCACACAATGGAATATTATTTGTCCATAGGAAAGAAAGAAATTCTGAGACATTCTGCCCATGGAAGAATCTTAAAAAACAGTATGTTCAATGGAATAAGCAAAACACCTAATTACAAATATTGTATGATGTAACTCATTAGAACTGTCTAGGAATAAAAAATCCAGACATAAAGTATATTAAAAGTTATCAGAGGATGGGAGGAAAAGAAAGGAAGAGTATATGTTTGATAGGTATGGAGTGAGTGTAAATAAACAAGAAAATTTTTGCTCAACATCAATGTTCAGTTCAATGTTAGCACTTGGATTAGGGCATGGATAATACTAAGGATTAGGGATTTTTTAGAGTTTGAGCAAGTCTCAGATTTAAAATTAAATTTAAGGTGTCAGAATTAGATTTAAAGATAGGTTTGGGATTTATTGTAGATGTTTTCTTGTGGGAATGCTGTGTTGGAGTTAAGGTTCAGTTTAGGGTTAGTATTAGTTTTGCTCATGATTAGGATTATGATAAGCCTTTCAGTTGGGGTTAAGTATAGGGTAAGTTTATGTTTTAGTTAAGATTAGGGCTAGATTAAAGATTCCACTTTAAGTTAGGCTTAGGTTTGAGTTAGTTTTAGGTTTAGGGTTAAGGCTAGAATTAGGAGGTGGGTGAGGGCTATATTTAGGTTTAGGGCTAATATGGCTATATCAAGGATTAGGGTTAGGTGGGGCTGTATATTAGTTCAAGGGTTAAATTATGTTTCATGTTAGTGTTGGTGATAGGTTTAGGGTAATAATTATGCTTATAATTAGTGTTAAGTTTGGATTAGGGTTAGCATTAATATTATGCTTAGGATTAGGGTTAGTGTTAAAGTCAGAGTTTGGTATATTTGTTTTGGTTATAATTAGTTGCACATTAGAATTAGGATTGGGAATAGTATATGGCTAGGATTAGGTTTAAGATTAAGGATCATATTGTTTGGCTAAGTAGGGTTAAGATAAAAATTAAATTGGCATTGCCTTTAAAGGACAGTGGCTGCTTTTTTTCCATTTTTGTATAACTTTAAGTTAAAATTTTTAAAACATTTTTTAAATTATAGTTTATAATTCATATGTGAGCATTCATGAATCAGTGTATAATAAAATTTGTGAACTTACAAAGCAAACATGGATATCATTATACAGGGCACCCATATGTTACCCCTACCACCACCTTGAATTGTTGTGAAACAATTGTTTTAAAAAACTATGAAAGGACATTGTCAAAACATTATTACTAATGCTAGCCAATCTCTTTCATTTGTATTTTTTCCCTTAACCAATCTGATTATTTACACCCTGCATTAGTAATATTATATGCTTGTTATACTTCATGAAAGAATGTTAGCATATTGTTTGGTTAACCACATCCATCTTCCACTACAGGATTCATTGTGTTATACAGACCCATGCTTTGGACAATCCACTCAAAGTGTACAGTCAGTGCCTCTCATATTCATCACAAAGTTGTGCTATCACCACCTCAGTAAATTTTAGAATGTTTTCATTACTCCAAAAGAAAAAATCCCATACCACCTTATACTCCCCTAATGTAACCTGGCATTGATATATCTTCTTTGCCACTGCTTCAAAAATATTACAGTATTACTATTGATCATAATCCATATGTTACATTAGTTATAATTTTCCAATGGATCACCATATTTTTACAGTTTGTGAAAGAACAATCTCATACTATTAACCACAATCTTCATCCACCATGAAAATTGAGATAATACAGTCCCTACATTATTCTTTAGATTTCTTTCAATTGAAATATTACATCCACAGACTATCCCTTTCAGTCAATACTGCATGTATAAATCTGCAGTGTTTTACTCACTATAAAGTATAACCATCAACTGTATTCATTTTCACACATTTACAATAAACATAATTAAAAATTCTACATATGTTAAGCATCAGCTCCCATTCTCAAACAACATTCTATTTCTTATTAACCTATACTCTAGAGTTTACCTCTGTGAGTTTACTCATTGTTTAGTACATATTAGTGAGACCATACAATAGTTGTCCTTTTGTCTGACATTTCACTCAACATAATGTCCTTAAGTTTCATCCATGTTGTCATATGCATCCCAATTTTCATTTATTCTTACAGATGAATAGTTTTCCATTGTATGTATATACCTCATTTTATTTATCCACTCATCAGTTGGTGGACACTTGAATTGTTTCCATATTTTAGCAATTGTGAATAATTCTGCTATGAACATTGGTGTGCAAATATCAGATTGTGTCATCACTTTCAGTGCTTCTGAATATATTCTTAGTAACAGGATTCCTGGATCTATGGCAGTTCAATAATTCATTTCTTGAGGAACTGTCAAACTGTCTTCCACAAAAGGCTGCACCATTCTAGATTCCCACCAACATTGAACGAGTCCTACTATTTCTCCACATCCATTCCAGCCTGCACTTGTAGTTTTCAGTTTTTTAAATAATGGCTATTCTATGAGGTGTGAAATGATACCTCAGAGTAGTTTTCATCTGCATTTCCCTAATAGCTACTGATTTTGGACATTTTTTCATGTGATTTTTGTCCATTTGTATTTCCTCTTTGGAGAAATGTCTATTCAAGTCTTTTAGTCATTTTTAATTGGGTTGCTTGTCCTTTTATCATTAGGTTGTATGATCTCTATAACATGAATCTCGAAACCTTATTGAATATGTGGTTTCCAAATATATTCTCCCATTGAGTAGGCTGCCTTTTCACCTTCTATGCAAAGTTCTTTGATGCAAAAAAGTGTTTAAGTTTGAGGAGATCTCATTAATCTATTTTTTCTTTTCTTGCACATGCTTTGGGTGTAAGGTTTAAGAAACCACCACTTACCACAAGACTTGAAGATGTTTCCACACATTTTCTTCTAGGAGTTTTACAGTTGTATCTTTTATATTCAGGTTTTTGATCCATTTTGAGTTAATTTTTGTATAAGATGTGTGATATGGGTCCTACTTATTTCTTTTGGATATGGATATCCAGTTCTCCAAGCACCATTAGTTAAATTCACTGTTTTGACTCTCCTTTGGTCTCTCTTGCAGACTCATGCTTAGAGCCTTTGTGTCCAGTACCTGGAACTTTGCCAAGAGTGACTCAGCCCTATACCTAGAAGATAAATAAGAGAACCATGAAGTAAAGCAGCTTAGGGCTCCTGGTGGACACAGGGCTTCAGGGACACCAGTCCCTCTTCGCTATGGAGAATACAAGCTCTTACAAGGCCTGGTGGTAATGAAGAGGAGGTGGCAAATGAGTGAAGTGATCATTATTTCCTTGTATTCAATTTACTTATTACTTAAAATTTAATTGACATTAAAATTTATTAGCTTTTTCAGAAAGTAAAACATTTCAGCCATAGTCAAAAGGGAAAAATGATGCTGGAGAGAATATTAGTCAGACACTAGTTGGAGATGGTAGGAAGACATCCAGAATGGATTTTCCCAAAATAGGGAGTTCAGGTTGAGATACTGAGCATCTACAGAAGTAAAGCACTGCAAGAACCAGTTTGTCCTAAGACCTTGGATCTGAATCAGGAAAACACTATGCCTAGGAAGGATTCTGACACCCTGTATCCCATCAGTGACTATAAAAAGACATTTGGAAAAGCAGCAAGATGGTGGCAGAATAAAGATCTCCTGGAGTCAGCTTGTGCTACAGGGCAGTTAGTAATCACCCAGAGCTATCTAAAGCACCTGGTTGGGGCCTCCAGAATACCAGAAGAGCATTCTGCAACATCCTTGAAAGAATGGAAGGAGGAGACTGCCCATCTGCCGAGATGATTCATGAGTAGAACACTCCATGCTGTGGAAGCTGGTACCCATCCACTGGAAACACAAGACATCTCAGAAGCTATTCCATGGCTAGAATTGGAAGCTCCACTTACCAAAAACTGGGGTAATGGGTAAGAGACAGTTGGGCACCAACTTCAGCTAATGATTATTAAATTTGGTGTGATAAAGTATAATCCTAAGAACAGCTAAAGTTTGAGCCTGTCCAAGTTAAAAAGATGCTAGTAGCTGCCATTTTAACTGCTCTCATTATGAGGGGAAGTAGAGCTGACAGAAAATCACAGTTCTGGCAGGGACCAACTTCTTTCCACCTAGATTGGATTTTAGCTCTTGATTAAGCCCCTCCTCCAGCAGGGAGGAAACTGGAAGGATGTGTGCCAGTCTTTCCAGGAAAACACAGGCCATGCCACAGAGGCTGGTGACCATCCTACTTTGGTAGCACAAGACACCTCAGGAGCTATTCTGTGGCTGGAGCTGGAAGCTCCATTTCCCAAAAACAGACCAGGAAGAGATGATTGGCACTGACTTCAGTTACTGATTAGTAGATTCACATGGCTAAAGTATAACCCTAAGAACACCTAAAGTTTGAAGCTGTCCAAGTCAGAGAAGAGACAGGCAGTTGCCATTTTTAATCTGCCCCTGGCATGATGGGAAGTGGGGCTGACTGAAAACCACAGTGAGTGTAGGGTTTAGTTTATTTCAACCAGATGGGCCTGCAGGTCTAGCCTAGATTCAGGCCCACCTCTGGCTAGGAGAAAGCTGGCAGGACCTGCACCAGCCTCTCCTGGTAACTGCAGGTACATTTGGCTGGCACAGACTGAATAGTCTGAAGTCTACCAGGGCAACTGCAGACATTTTGGACACACACAACATAGATTGATGCACACACCTGCAGCTGCACTCCCACCACAGGCAAGGAAGGAAGGGGCTTGAAGCTTAATCACTCTTTTGGGGCATCTACAGTCTAGGCTGCATGACTTGGATTGTTACACATGGCTGCAGCTCTGTAAATATCTAATGCAAAAGAGAAAGGTGGTTGAAGCTTCATCAGTCCCTGGGGCAATGTGGGCAGCTTGAGTCTTCACAGCTTATAGCACCAACTACATCCTCAGCCCACAACCAGCAAGGAAGAAATGGCAAGAAAGCCCTAAACTAAACTTCATGCAGAATAAATACATCTAGTAAGCTGGCCAGATGCTAGACACCAACAAAAAATTACAATCCATACCAAGAATCAGAAAGATATGGCCCACTTAAAGGGAAAAGAAAAGCATTGAGATGACATAAAGGAGTTGACACAATTAATCATAGATGTTCAAACAAATCTCCTTGATAAATTCAATTATATAGATAAAGAAATTGAGGAAGAAAATTTTCCACCTTATTGAATGACATAGATTTCCATGTCCAAGAAGGACAGCATACTCCCATCCAAGTAAATCCAAATAGACCAACTCTAAAACAGAAACTAATCAGTATGTCAAATGCCAAAGACAAAGAGAGAATTCTGTGAGCAGCAAGAGAAAAGCAGTGAATAACATATAAGGGATACCCAATAAGATTGTCAATTTCTCATCAGAAACCATGGAGGCAAAAAGACAGTGGTATGATATATTTAAGATAATGCACGAGAAAAACTTATATCCAGCAAGATTGTCTTTTGAAATTGAGGGTGAGTTTAGAATATTCACAGATAGAGGCTGACAGAGTTTGTAACCAAGAGACCACCTGTGAAGGAAATACAAAGGATGTGATACAGTCTGAAAAGAAAAGACAGGATAGAGAGGCTTGGAAGATAGTCTAGAATTGAAGTAAAAGTAAGAAAAAGTCTCAAAAGTGTGGTGAAAATGTGCAATCTGAGAAGGAAGTCAGGGATAAAAATTTTGTTATCCATAACAACTAAAAGAATCAAATATTTAGGAATAAACTTAACCAATGATGTAAAGCATTTGTATTCAGAAAACTACAGTTTATTGTTAAAAGAAATTTTAAAAGTCCTAAATAATTGGAAGAACATTCAATGCTCATGGATTGGAAGATTAAATATCATTAAGATGACAATTCTACCCAAATTTATATACAGATTCAATGCAATCCTGATAAAAAAAATAACACAAGCATTTTTTAAATAAATGGAAAACATGATTATCAAAATTACTTGGAAGAATAAGGGATTCTGAATAGCCATAACTTCTTAAAAAGGAAAAATTAAGTTGGAAGGCTCTCACTTCCAGACTTTAAATTGTATTACCTAGCTACAGTGATAAAAAGAACATGGTACTGGCATAAAGACAGACAGAGAGAACAATGGAATTGAACTGATCATTCAAAAACAGACCTATCAAACCCACCAAGATCAGGAAGAAGAGTCCATTCAACAAATGGTGCTGAAAGAACTGAATATCCATATCCAAAATAAAGAAAGAGGACACCTATCTCACACCTTATACAAAAATTAACACAAAATGGATCAAAAACTTAATATAAAAGCAAAAGCCATAAAGCCTCTAGAATAAAATGTAAGAAAACATCTTTAAGACCTGGTGGTAGGTGGTGGATTCTTTTTTAAAATTTATTTATTTTCCCCCTTGTTGTTTGCAATTGCTGTCTGCTCTGTGTCTATTTGCTATGTGTTCTTTCCATGTCTGCTTGTCTTTTCTTCTCGTCTTTCTCTTTAGGAGGGACTGGGAACTCATCTCAGGACCTTCTGGTGTGGGAGACAGGCACTCAATTGCTTAAACCACCTCAGCTCCCTGGTGTGCTGCATATCTCACTGTCTTTCCTTTGTGTCTCCCTTTGTTGCATCATCTTGCTTTGCTAGATTTCTGTGCCACAGGCTGTCAGCTCTCAACAGTATGAGCTATCAGCTTTCTGCAGTGTGGGCCATCAGCTCTCCATGGCACAGACCAGCTTGCCTTCACCTGGGAAATGAACTCAGGGCCTCCCATATGGTAGACAAGAGCCCAATTGCTTGAGCCACATCTGCTTCCCAGATTATGAAATGAGATAAAAGGAGGACTGAGATGAACTACTGATGCTTCATGTTTATAGAAGCTTTAATTAACTTTATTGTAAAAGTGTGGAAATGTATAGAGTTGATAGTAATACATTGTAGTGAGTAACAGCTGGTTTATAAATTGGAATGTGGCTGGAAAGGGTAGTCTAGGGGTGTAAATATCAATTGAAAGAAAGCTAGAGAATAATCTAAGGACTGAATAGCACAAACCCAGAGGTGGTTGAGAAATGTGGTTGATGGTACAGATGCAAGCGATTCCTTTGTGAGCTAGAGCAGATATGTATCACTATTGCAGGGTGGTGGGTATGTGGAGAAGCATGGGAAAAACACAACTGAAGTGACCTATGGACTGTGGTTATCAGCAATACTTTAATATACTTGCATCTATGCCAAACATGTACTGCTTTGATAATGGGGGAATATGGAAAAAGTGTGCCAAATGTATGCTATGGACCATGGTTAGTTGTAACAGTCTGGCAATATTATCTCATAATATGGAACAAATGTTCAACCATGGTGTGTTGTGTTGATAGAAGGGTGTAGTTTGGCAATTCTGCACAAATACATGATTGTTTTGTAAGTTCACAATTTCTGTATTAAAAATATATTTTACAAAATAATAAGAGTGGGTTCAGGGAAAATACACCAAATGAAAGATATAGTTAATAGTAAGGATTTGATGATATTCTTTCACAATCTGTAACAAATATCAACAACAATGCAAAGTGTTGGTGGTGGGTTGATTTATGTGACCATAGTATGATATTATGCATATTTGCTTTGTAAGTTCACAAATTTTACTATACACTTATTCTTTATGTATGTTCATGTGTAAATGATATAAAAATAATAATAGGTTGGGTTTGGGAAAAATACACCAAATATATGATACTTTGTTTAGTAGTAATATTTTGATGGTGCTCTTTCATTATTAGTTAAAAACTTTTCACAACAATCAAGGTATTGGTAAGGGAAGGGGAGTTATGATAGCCCTGTATGATTTTAAGTATGTTTGTTTTGTAAGTTCACAACTATTATTATACACTTATTGTTTATGTATGTTTTTGTATTAGTGATATACTTCAATAAGTTATTTTTTTTAAAAAAAAAAAAAGACCTCTGGGTGATTGCGGGCAGTTTTCATCTTCTCAAGTTCCTCCTCTGGTGGGCTCATGGCTGCTGGCACATTGCAAATGTTCTTAAAATAAGATTTAAAAAGAGAAGCTTTTGAGTTGTATATGGCTGGCCCCAAGGAACAGTATTTTGTAACCTACTTACTATGTTCTCTCATTTTAAAAATTTCCAGTGCTGATTCAAAGAAATAATGAGTAGGTTCTTAGAAAAGCACTTGTCAAAAAAAGCCAATGAAAGAACTGAATTTTGGGTGTTCATAATGTACACCACAAGTTTTTTTAAAGCTTTTGATAGCTTTAATTGTTTTTCTGTCTATTCTTTGGGGTTTTCTGTATGTAATATATAGGATCATGCCACCTGTGAATTCAGTTTTACTTACTCCTCTCAAATTTGGATGACTTTTATATCTTTTTCTTTTCTAATTTCACTTACTAGAACTTCTTGTACAATGTTAAACTGAACCAGTGAAAGCAGACATCCTTGTCTTATAACAAATATTAGGGTGAAACTTTCAGTATTTCAGCATTGACATTAATTAACATTGATTGATTTTTTTATGTTGAACCATCAACGCATTTCTGGGAAAAATCCTCTTGGGTAATGGTGAATAATCCTTTTAATATGCTGTTGAATTCAGTTTGCCAGTATTTTGATGAGGATTTTTGCATTTATTGTTCATAAGGGTAATTGGACTCACATTTTCTGATCTTATGGTGTCCTTTTAATATTTAAAGAAGATTTAGATTACATAAATGTTACATAAAACATAGGTGGTTCCCATATGCCCCACTGTCTCCCCCTCCCACACTTTCCCACATTAGCAACATCCTTCATTAGTGTGGTATGTTTGTTACAACTCATGAACACATATTGAAGCATTGCTACTAACTATGGACTATAGTTTACACTTTCTTTACACACTTTCCCGCACAATTTTGTAAGTTATGACAAATTATATAATGTCTTATCCATTGCTGCAATGTCATGCAGTGCAATACCAATGTCCCCAAAATCCTTCCATATTTCAATTATATTTCCTTCTTCCTTCACTCAGAACCTCTGGTGGCCACTGCCTTTATATCAATGATAAACTTCTTTCATTTCTAAAATAATTATGATATAGTAGAATAATAGAATTATAAAAGAATAATATTATAATTATATAATTATTAATATTATAATAATATTATAATAGAATAATTAATTATAATAGAATAATAATAAGTCTATTTTAGTCTATTGTTCATTCCCCAATCTTGAGGATTTTTGGATGTTGATGGCCATTCTGCTTCTAATTGAGAGGGGGCTTAGATCCCATTGGGCAGATGAATGGAACTGTCTTGCTTGCACTTACAGACACTCTATTCCTTGCACCTTTTTAGATGTCCTGGGTGAGTCCAATGAACTGAAGACTAGGTATTGCAGATTTGCTGAATTTCACTGTTCAACTGGCACATGGATGGATGAAAGATTTAGGACATTGGAACATATATTTAACAGGTAGAGTACTAATTATAGGTTCAAATAAAAAGGGCAGATGAGCCATGCGTAGGGAAACTAAAAGTGTGTCTAACTCTGTTACACTGGGGAGCATAAATTCTAAAGTAAGGCTCACTGACAGGGTGCCAAATTCCTGAGCAGTCTATCCTGCTTATAGTTTCTCTATAGATGTCTCTATAGCACCCAGGAGCCCCACTATTTGAGGCACTGTTTACTGTTGCAGTCAATAAGATCCTGCTGGGATGTGTTTAAGTGTAACCTCTGGAATGACCTGACTTAATTTGAAATCTCTTAGTCATAAAACCTCATTTGTATTTACCATTTCCTCCTTTTGCTCAAATTCTTCTTTCTAGATGTATTACTATTTGGCACTTAGTAATAATCCCTCAGTGCCAAGGAGGCAAATCCCCAGGAGTCATGTCCCATGCTGGGGAGAAGATAGAGCATTTATATGCTGAGTTTGGCTCAGAGTAAGGCCACAATTGAGCAACAAGGAGGATTTCAGGAGGTAACTCTTAGGCAATATATAATATTAGGCTGAAGTTTAATTTCACAAGAAAAAGTTCATAAGGACAATCAACAATATCAAGATGTAATGGTCTGCCTTCCTTCACTAGGCACTGCCCTTGCACTTGGAGGATTCCTGCCATCATATTATAGAATGTAGCAAAGCTCCCCGGGATGGGAATTCAATGTTCTTTTGGTTATTGTGTGGATCTCCATCCACTGTGACAATGTCCCATGAACACTTAAACATATTCATATGCCTTAGAGTCATGCCCCAGTTGAAAAACTTCCCATGCATCCACCCATCACTGACATTCTACAACAGTGATTCCCCCTGCCTTAGTTGTAAACCTTCTGTGATCTAAGACTTATCCAAAAATAACCAAATAAAATTAATAACAAAATGAAAAAATAATAGTTTTAAAAATAAATTAAATACAAATTTTTTAAAAAAAACTTTAAATAATAAAAAAAATTAGGCATTTTATCTTTTATCTCTATAATATCTGTTGTCTTGTATGTACAGTGACATTATCTTCTGTATATTCCCATTTCTTATTTTTTATTTTATCTTCAAAGAAGCTTTTAGTTACAGAGAAGTCATATAGAGAATACATGGGATTCCCATATACCCATACCCTCCCCTTTTTTGGTTCTCCCCTATTAATAACAATTTACAGTCAGATGATATATTTATTACAATTGATGTACAAACATTGAAGCATTGCTACTAAAAATGGTCAATGGTTTACATTATGGTTAACATTTTGGACTGTATACATTTAAAGGTTTTGACAGAACATAAATTGTCCTGTATCCATTATTTCAAGATCATGCAGAATAATTCTAATTCCCTAAAAATGCACTATGTTCCATCTATTTTATACTTTTGCCTTCCCCTGAGAACCTATGATAACAATTAAGTTTCAATTTTTTATTAAGATTCAAAGTTACTTGCAAAAATTAAACTTTTGTTCTTAAAAGGAGTTTGTCAAGAAAGTGAAAAGGAGGCCTACTCAATCCAATAGGGGCCTAATATCCAGACTTTATAAAGAAATCCTACATCATGAAAATAAAAAGACAAGCAATCCATTTAAAAAAATGGACAAGTTATTTGAATAGACACTGCTCCAAAGAAGAAATACAAATGGCTAAAAAGCACATTAAAAGGTGTTCAACATCACCACTAATTGGGGATATGCAAATCAAAACCACAATGAGGTTTCATCTTACACACACTAGACTGGTAGCTATTAAAAAACAATGGACTACAAGTGTTGGAGAGGATGTGGAGGAAAGGGATATATATTCAATGCTGATGGGAATGTAGAATGGTGCAGCCATTGTGGAGGACAGTTTAGTGGCTCTTGAGGAAGCAAAATAAAGAACTACAATATGATCCAGAAATCCAACTCCTGGGTATATACCCAGAAGAACTGAAAGCAGGGACATGAACAGACATATGCACACCAGTGTTCATAGTGGCATTATTCACCATTGCCCAAAGTTGGAAGCAATGCCAATGTCCATCAGCAGATGAATGGATAACATGGATGAATCTTGAAGAGGAAGGATAACATGGATGAGTCTTGGAGACTTTATGCTGAGTGAAATAAGCCAAGGCACTGAAGGAAAAATATTACCTGACTTCACTGATATGAATTAAGCAAACTCAACAGATTCATAGAGCTAGAGTCTTGAAGATAGATCTACAGGTGACAGAAAAGTAGTAGAGAGTGGGAAGTCCTTGAACATATGGGCAAAACCTATGATAAAGTGGAAGGATGTAGTTGTGCAGTGGATGAGCATGACAGTGGTGTGGTGATATGATTAGATTCAGCAGTGTTGGTCTGTGACAGGGAGTAGGGTAGGGATTGGTGTGGAGTATCCATAGAACTGGAGAGATGGTTGGGGAAAGGAGCATGTGAATACTGGGTATTTGTAGGTTTGTGGTTAAAACTACAATGTTGGGAATGTTCTTTTGGCAAGTATGGCATGGGAGTGGTTACTGGTGTAGGGTGATGGATGTGGGGGTGTATCTGGGACAGAGTGATAAAAGAAGTGCTGAGGCCCTAACTGCCCCCCCCCCAGCAGACACCCACAGCTTTAGGAAGATGAGCACCCCTCATCCCTTTCTGCCTTCCTCCCTTTTCTCCCTGGAATCCACATCTTTAAGAAGATAAGCACTCCCCAACTGCCCCTTTCAACTGGAATTTACAACTCTAAACATATAATATCTCTTTTCCTCCCTAATAGCTATCTCTATTAAGAAGATAAGCTAAACTCACAAATTTTGCTTTTTTAACCCTTGCTGGCCCACTTGCTTAGGAATATACCCACTTTAATTTCCTATATAAACTTATGAAAGCCAAGACAGGGCACTCAGAATTTGGAGACTTGACTCTCCTTTAGGCCCATGCATAATAAAACTTTGTTCCTCTGCCCCTTGAGTGCCACTTGAGTTTTCTCATCATCTAAGTTTTGGTTTTGCTGCAACATTTGTTTCCCTGACCAGGAAACACAGCCAAGCAGGCCCGTTGTGCCTCCGGCTTGGGGCTGATGGGCACAGCCAGCAGTGATCTCTGAGTGAACAAGGTGGCCACCACCCATCCTTTTAATGGGACCTCCTTCTGAGGTGGTCCCTGTGGGCCACATCGTCACACCCCAGTCTGACTCAGTGGGTAGGTGGACTGAACAGTACCAGAAGACTCTGGAAAGTTAAGGCCCGGGTGCCAAGTCCTCAGTCAGACCTGTCTATGGATGCAAGGGGACACTGATCACCTCCCAAAGTCTCAAATAGCAAGATCCAAAGATAGAGCAGACTCTGCAGGAGGGACTGCATAATCTCTGAGTGATTGTATGTGTGAGTGATGATAACAGAGGCTTGCCTCTGTTATTCCAGTCTGTGACTCCACATCTTGTGCTATGGAGCCTGTGTGGGCCCTAACCTGTTTTCCATGGCTACCTCAGACAGCATAATGGCCCACCCCACACTCTGCCCAGGTATGTTAATCCAGATGAGCCAAATTTCTCCTGATAGACGTGGACAGATGGGGATCTGAGTGGCCTCAGAAGAGGCAACCCATCCTTCATCTGTTTTGTGCCACCAACTCATGGTGTGGAATTATCACTGTTAAATCCTGAGGGAGGGACTGTGTAGCTTCAGAGCAATTTTGTGTGGGAGTAATTCCAGTCTGTGACTCCACAGCTTGTGCTATGGAGCCTGTGTGGGCCTTAACTGGCTTTCCGTGGCTACGTCATATGGCATAATGGCCCACCCTGAACTCTGCCCAGGCACCACAGCTAAGATGAGCTGAAGTTTTCATGAAAGACATGGACAGGTGTGCATCTGAGTGGACTTTAAAGAGGCAACTCCTTTCATTTGTCTCTCTTGTGCCACCAATGCAGGGTATGGTCTCATCACAGTCAAACCTATCATCTTAAAGTGCATGCTCAAGAATTTCAAGAAGGGCTTTTCCAGAGATTATGGCATCTGGATGAATCCTGACACCCTCTGAACATTATGTGAAGTAAAGAGGCCATTTTTAACATTGACTGTCCCTTGGAAGGGACCCTGGATATAACCAGGGTCCCCGCAGTGTGGCTGGTTGTCACAGGAACTCCTGTCAACCTGATCAGTTACCCTACATTGACTTTTTGTTAGAGATAGCCAAGAGTCTGCCCCCTTGGGGTCTAATGTGCATTGAAATAAAGGGACAGAACAGGGTCTTGTTTGCACAGGCAAGGGACTCCAGAATCCAATCATTCATCAAGGCTCCTTGGAAGAGGACCCACCACCCCCACCACCCCCACCATATACTCCAGCCACTCTAGCCTCTCCTCCTAGCCCAGGAGTGCAGGCAGATCTCCCAGAAACACCCCCACCTTTGGTCCCTCTGGGAACATCAATCTCCTCTGAGGAAAGCCCCAGAACCCCAATAGCAAGGAAGCTCCAGTCAGCACAACCCACATTACAGAGGTCCCTCTGTGAAACACAGGATCTGGCCAAGATTGGTGAAGATGGGTCCATCCAACCCAGAAGGCCTGTTTTGTACTACCAGCCCTTCACAATCACAGACCTATTAAAATGGAAGCACCGACCCCCTCCTACTTGGAAAAGCCCCAGGCCCTTTTTGATCTCATTGAAACCATTTTCCAAACCCATCATTCTACTTGGGATGATTGCTGCCAACTCCTCATAACTTTGTTTAATATGGAGGAGAGACGATGGATTCTGATGAAAGCCCAAAAGTGGCTGCATGAGCAGGCCCCTACTGGCATCTTAAACCTGGAAGACTGCACATGAGAGGTGGTGCCAGAGACCCAACCAAACTGGGACTTCAACATTCATCAGAGACGGGTTGCATTCTAGCAATATGGGAAGTACTACTTTGAGGGGTCCAAGAAGGGGAAAAATGAACCACAAACATAACAAAGATGAAATTAGTTACTCAAAAGCCTGACAAATCTCCAGGAGATTTCTATGAATGACTTTGTGAGGCCTTCAGAATCTACCAGAATCTTTTGACCCAGAAGCTCCAGAAAACCAGAGAATGGTGAATGCCACCTTTGTTGTGCAGGCAGCAACAGACATTAAAAGAAAGCTACAAAAATTAGAAGGGTTCATGGGCATGAACATCTCTCAACTCCTTGAGGTTGCCAACAAAGTATTCATCAATTGAGATGAAGCCACCGAACGAGAGGCCAAGAAGTGAATAAAACATCAAGCCTTCCTACTGGCAGCAGCCTTGGGAAATCCTGACCCCACCAGATGAGAAGGGCCACCTTGAAAAGGGGGGACAAGCACCAGAATGGTGCCCCTGACCAGAGACCAATGTGCCTACTGCAAAGAAAGTGGACACTGGAAAAATGAGTGTCCCCAAAAGACTCAGGCACATAGAGGGAAAATCCCAAAAGGGAAATATTGACCTGAACCCCAAGACCATGTGATTGGGCTGGCAGGGCTCAACCCTGAATAGGAGTGACCGGGCTCACTAGAAATTGGACCCCATGAGCCCATGGTCAAACAACAAGTTGGGGGCCAGTCAATGAATTTCATGGTGGACACTGGCACTGAATAATCTGTGGTCACAACCACCATCGCCTCCTTTAGTGGAAAAACTGCTAATATCATAGGAGCGACTGCGGACCACTCAATCCAATGGCTGTTTGGCCAGTCAAGAAATTCCCAGCTTGGTGGCCATGAAGTCACTCATGAATTTCTGTACCTGCCTGAATGTCCAGTTCTCTTACTTGATAGGGACCTCTTAACCAAACTGGGAATCCAGATTAGCTTCAAAACTGAAGGTCCAGCAAGCTTAATCCTAAGTACCGGCCTCAATCTCCTTGCCACCATACCCTGGAGTGAGGAATGGAGACTTCATGTGGAAGAAAATTCAAGACAGTATCTGGAAAAACTGCTGAAACTTTCCCCCCGGGTTTTCCCCCTGGGTTTCAGCAGAAAAAAGCCCATGGGGAATGGCACGGAACCATGCACCCATCATCACTGACCTGAAGCCTGGAGCGGTCCCAATCTGACACAGGGAGTATCTGATCCCCTTTGAAGCACAATTGGGCATGGTTGAACACATAGATCACCTGAGAAAAGAAGGAATCTTAATTGAGTGACAGTAAACCTGGTATGCCCCATTAATACCAGTGAAGAAGCCAGATGGGACAGTATATTGAACAGTGCAGGATTTGCGAGCCATCAATAACACCACTCTCACCTTACATCAGGTTGTCCCCAACCCATACACTTTGCTAGGACAGCTGCCTCCTGAAGCTGCCTTGGTCACTTGCTTGGACTCGAAAGACATCTTCTTCTTCCTGCAGCTGGCCCCCCTGAGTGAGCCTCTGTTTGCCTTTGAGTAGAAAGATCCCAGATCCCAGCAGAAAACTCAGCTAACCTGGACCTAGCTCCTGCAAGGCTTCAAAAATCCCCCTACTCTTTTGGGGGAAGCCTTGGTGGCATATCTGGTCACCTACCCCTGGGAAGACTGTAGGTGTCTCCTATTGCAATATGTAGATGATTTCCTACTTTCCAGTGAGACAGAAGAGGACTGCTGGTGAGAGACCCTAACTCTCCTACAACTTCTAACACAGACTGGGTACAAAGTGCCTTGCAAAAGAGCCCAGATCTGTAAACAGCAGGTCAAGTACCTGGGGTTCAGCATCATACAAGGGCACTGGATGCTTGGACCAGAATGAAAGAAAGTGATCTGCAGCATACCTACACCCACCACAAAAAGAAAGTTTGGTGAGTTCCTCAGGGCTGCAGGGTTCTGCCACATCTGGATTCCTGGTTTTGCAGCCATGGCCCAACCCCTTTATGAAGTTCTAATGGGTCTAGGAAAAGAGTCCCTTTCCTGGGGAGAAGCTCAAGAGGGGGCCTTTCAAAACACTAAAAGACAACTCGCCTGAATACCTGCCTTGGGGCTCCCAGATGTAACTTGAAAATTTAACTTGTTTGTGCATGAAAATAAGAAATAGCATTGGGGGTTCTCACATAAACAGTCAGCCCCTGGCAAAGACCCATCACTTACCTCTCCAAGCAATTTGACCCCATGGCTTCAGTGTGGCCAAACTGCCTGTAAGCCTTGGCAGCAACTGTAACCCTCATCAAAGAAGCCAATAAATTAACCCTTTGACAGGCTATTCATGTTATGTTGCCAGATGCAGTCACTGCCCTAATGAGCTCACACTGGTACCAGTGGATATCTAATTCCTGGCTCAGACATTACCAAGGTTAACACTGTGAAAACCCCAGACTGACAGTAGAAACAGTGCAGTCTCAACCATGCCACTTTTGTGCCAGACAAGGAAGGGGTTCTGGAGCATGATTGTGTTGAAGTGACCAAGTAAGTTTACAACAGTTGCCCCAACCTCCAAGACAAGCCACTCCCTTCCCCAGATCAGACACTATTTACAGATGGGAGCAGTCTTGTTAAAAATGGGGAAAAGCTTGCTGGATATGCAGTCATCACTACTGAATGGATGGTAGAAGTGCCATCTCTATCACAGGGATGGTCCACGCAATGAGCAGAACTCTGGGCACTGGTCTGAGCCCTGCAGCTAGCCACCTGGCAAGCAGTAAACATTTACCCTGACTCTAAGTATGCATTCACTGCCATTCATATCCATGGGGCAATTGATAAAGAAAGAGGTCTCCTAATTGCAGGGGGAAAGGAAATCAAAAACAAGGAAGAAATCCTCCAACTGTTAGAAACAACCTGGAAACCAGAAAAAGTCACCATCATCCACTGCCAGGGACATCAGAAAGTAAAGGATATTGTTGCTCAAGGAGACAGGCTAGCCAACAAAGTAGCTCAGCAAGCAGGTGTAGGAACCCATGGAACACGAGTCCTGGAATCGACACTGCAGCTGTCCCTCTTAGGACAAGAAACTAATCAACTAAGCTATATCTGGGAAGAACAGAAATGGGCCAAGAGAGAGGGGGAAACCTGAACCCCCAAAGGAACTTGGCTGCTCCTGGATGACCAGATTTCCATCCAAAAAAGATCCACTCATGCCCTCATCCAGCAATACCATCATCTCGCCCATCTAGGGAGAACTGCACTAGAAGTCTTGGCCAGGAGATACTACTACATAGATGGACTAGCTTCTCTCTGTGCCACCATTAGCAGCCAGTGCCAAATTTTTGCCAAAAACAACCCTCTTCAAGGCCCCCATGCTCTGTCAGGTGTCCAGCACATGGGAATAGCCCACTTTGAAAATCTCACAGTAAACTTCCCAGAAGTGAAACCAAGTTGGGGGTCCAAATATCTGTTAGTGATGATATGCACTTTTTAAGGCAGGGTTGAAACTTTCCCTACTCACAACGAAAAGGCAAGAGAAGTGACTAAGGCTTTACTTAGAGAAATCATTCCCTGACATGGGCTTCCACTGTTTATTGGAAGTGACAATGGCCCAGGCTTCATGGCTGCCATAGTCCAAGAGCTGGTGAAAACTTTAGGAATCAAGTGGAAACTCCATACCGCTTACAGGTCTCAGTATTCAGGGAATGTTGAATGCATGTATCGAACCCTCAAAGCCACTCTAGGCAAATTCTGCCAAGAAACTCTTCTCCCCTAGGTAGACTTACTTCCCTTAACCTTTCTCCAAGTTAGGTGCACCCCAGGACTCACAGACTATTCACCCTTTGAAATTCTATTTGGACAGCCACCCCCAATTATCTGGGCCTTCAAAGGAAATCTCAAACTTCTGGGGAGGCTAGCCAAGATTCCCATTTCCAGCAGCTGGGGAAAACTCTAGTCCAAACTCATAAAACAGTCTTGTCCCAGAACCTCATCTGCCTGGAACATCTGGTGCATCCCCACTGACCAGGGGACGTGGTCTGGGTCAAAGACTGGAAAAAAGAACCCCTTCAGCCTTTCTGGACAGGTCCACATACGGTAACCCTTGTAACTCCTAGTCCTCTTAAAGTAGCAGGCATCATCCCTTGGATCCTTCATTCCAGGGTCAAGAAGGCACACCCCAATAAAGAGCAGGACAGCTAGACAGCCCAACCTATACCTGGTCACCTCTTGAGAGTGCAAGTTGCCCGGGATCGCCGAACACTGACCTCATCAAATGCCTGCTGAATGGAACCCTACTTCTAGTGGATCCTGTGCTTATATGGCTTACTGACCTTGGTGTTTGGAGTTGGACTAGCTGCTGTGGCCCCTGCAGACTAGACTATAGTGAATAGAGCTCTGATTATGAATGCTTATTGGTGTATAACAGGATGCTTCTGTGCCTTGACTTGCTTATCCTTTCCTTCCTTGCCCCCTCCCTAGGAGCCAATACCCACCCCCAAAATCTATGGCAGCTGCAAGTTAGTCAAAGCTAGGGTAAACAAGCTGTGATGAATGCTTCAGTCCCATTCTCAGCGGGTGCAATTTCAGCCTGTGTAATATTTGGCACTTGCAGGGCAATCCAAGATCACGCTCCTTACACCTTGCTTGTTGCACTGTACTCCCATGACTCATACCTCCCCTGAGGAGAGGGTGTAGGGGCCACAACTATGGGAGTTATGACAAATACGTTTGCCGAGTCCCCCATAAGAGCAGAGGATTCTGCCACTCTTGGAGCTTGCTCATAGGTGCCACCGCTCCCTGGAAGGGGGTCCCACCAACTTCTCCATATCTCTTACAGAAAATCCCCAGCCCAGCAGGGTGGGGCATAGAAACCTGTGCCCCATTGTCATAGTGTATGTAAAACTCACCTTATTTAACATAACTACTGGATCAGAAAATACATTTTTAAAGGCCCAAACAGGACTAAAACTAGGAATCGGTACATATGACCCAGCGGGGCTGGACCCAGGGGACCTCCTACTAGTCCAACTGATCCTGGTAACCCAACCCCAAGAGAAAACCCCAGTGAAAAATATCAGTAATACCAAGATGCTAAAAGCCAAAGTTAGAACAGCCCCCACAATGTCCTTTTGAACCAGGTTCAAAATTTCAATCAATTCCTATATAAATCCCAGCCTGACATAGCTGCATCCTGCTGGCTATGCACTTCCTCAAGTCTAACCATCTTCTCCATATCTGTCCCATGGAATGTAACCCTTCTAACCCATGACAGCTTTGCAGTGGGGATCAGGCCCGTCACAGTCCATATAACCAAATCCCCAGGAAAACTGGTTAACTGTAAAACATAACTACCAGGTCTCCTTAACCATCCTCCTTCTTAGAAAGGCTAACTGTATCACCACCTGTCCACTCAATGAGCCTGACTGATGCACTGTAAACACCCCCATCTGGGTCTGTGGCACCAACACCTACTGGTGCCTACCCCAGGATGGCCAGGGCATCTGTTACCAGGCTTGGCCAGTACCATAGGTCTCAGTGTATGGAGAAGAATTGCCTGGAGAGAAAAACCCCCATGTTAGGAGATGATGCCCCATAAGGAATTATAAGGGCATCAAAGCGGGAATGATAAAGGAAGTGCTGTGTCCCTAAACCTCCCTCAGCAGAAACCCACAGCTTTAGGAAGACAAGCCCCCTTCATCCCTTTCTCCCTTCCTCCCTTTTCTCCTTGGAATCCACATCATTAGGAAGATAAGCACTCTCAGCCTGCCACTTTCAACTGGAATTTACAACTCCAAACAGATAATGAATCTTTTCCTCCCTAATAGCCCTCTGCTTTAGGAAGATAAGCTAAACTCACACCTTTTGCTTTTGTAAATCCAGCTTACCAGCTTGCTTAGGAATTTGCCTGATTGAAGTTCCTATGTAAACTTATGAAAGCCAAGACAGGGTACTCAGAATTTGGAGACTTGACTCTCCTCTGGGCCTGTGCATAATAAAACTTTGTTCCTCCACCCCTCAAGTGCCGCTTGGGTTTTCTCTCATCTAAGTTTCATTTTTGCTACAAAAAAGCACACCTGGGGCAGGTTTCTATGGAATACATAAGTGTTTCTCTTGTCATAGTGTATTATATCAGTTGGTGGAGAACAAGACAATAAACAAGAAAATATCAAATTCCCATCCTGGGGAGTTCTGCTATGTTCTCAATTAGGGAGGAAAAAATCTCTCAAGAATTTAAGCAGTACCCGATAAAAGAAAACAGACCTTTATGACAAACCTTAAATATTATTGCAATTAACTATGAATCTTATACTTCAAAAATTGAAATTTAGTGTTTACCATATGTCCTGAGGTGAGGATGAGGGAAGAATACAATAGATGCAATATAGGGCATTTAGGGAATTAGAATTGTTCAGCATGATCTTGCAATAACAGATATAGACCACTTCAAATTTCATCAAAACCTACAAAACTATGTGATCCAAAATGTAAATCATAATATAAACCATTGACCATATTTAGTAGCAATGCTTCAATATTTGTACATCAATTGTAAGAAATGTACTATCCACATGTAAAATGTCATTAGTAAGGGAGAGAGGAAAAGAGGGAGGACATTCAATGTATGTGATCCCTTATATTCTTTATGTGAATTTTCTGCATCCTAAAGCTTCTTTGAAGATAAAATGAAAATTAAGACACTGGGGTAATATGTAGAAGAAAATGTCACTGTACATCTAAGACAACAGATTTACATTGAAGAAAGATACAATATCTAAATTTTTTAAAAAAATTAAATTATTTCAACTTTATTTTTATTTTTTTGTATTTTATGGGAGAACTTCCCGGGATGGGACTTCAATATAATTATCGTTATTGTGTGGGGCTCTACCCACGGAAAAAACAATCCATGACCAGTTGAACATATCCCTATTCCACAGAGGCCTGTCTCAGGTGCACACCTCCCCACACATTACACAAAACTGACACCATGCACCAGTGATTTTCCTGTCCCATAGTTGTAACTTATCTGCAATATAAAACCTCGCTCCCAAAACAAAGCCAAGTAATAAATAAAATAATAAAAATAATAAATAAAATTAAATTTTTTCCATTGTGTCTTTCATCCCCATAAGTGTTACCTTTTATGTACAGTGATAATTTATTCTGTAGTTTTCCCCAGTGTTTTATGTTTTTCAATTTTTATTCAAAGAAATTTTAGGTACTGTATTAGTCAGGGTTGTCTTGGGAAACAGAATCAACAGGAGATATCTGTCAATAATATGAGATTTTAAAAGAGTCTTTCACATGACCGTGGGGATGCACAAGTCCAGGTTCCACAGGCAGGCGGCAAACCAGGGGTTCCCATGAAAGTCTGATGAAAGGTCCTTGGTGAGTTTCTGGGAGAAGGTGGCTGTCCAACGAGGAGCTGGGAAATTCTCTCTGAATGTTGAAATCACTTCCCTTTTTAAGGCATTCAACTGATTGGATAAAAGCATCACCCATTGATGAAGCAATCTCCCTGATTGATGCAGATGTAATCAGGCATCCATGCAGTAAACTCACTGGTGATCAAAGTCCATAAATGCTCTTGTATTACAATTTGCCCAGTGCTTGCTGGGTGAAACACCTGGACAAAATTACCTGGCTGAGTTGACCCATTAGCCTAACCATCACAGGTACAGAAAAGTCACATAGAAAATATAGGGGATTCTGATATACACCCCAGTCCCTCTCACCTTTTTCCCTTTTAATAACATCTTACATGAGTATGGTACATTTGTTACAGTTGAACATTTACTGAGGTGTTGCCATTTACCATGGTCAGTGGTTTACGTTATGGTTCACATTCTTTACCATATGCTTTTTAAAATTCTAACAAAATTCATAATGGCCTCTATCTGTCATTTCAATGTCATTCCAATGGTCAAAAAAATATCTCATGCTCCATCTATTTCTCCCTCCCCTTCCACTCAGAACCCATGGTAACCACTTTGCTGCAATTTTTGAAGAGTAAGTTTCATACTTACATGCAATAATACTGAGGTCCTGACATATTGTTACATATTCTTTTAGTAGGTGCTGCCTATGGTCTTGAGAAACACTTTCCCATATATTTGAGAACTTAAAAGGACTCCTCAGGATACGAGTTTAGTATTTTCTTATTCATTGTGTGAGTCTCATCCATTGTGATAACACCCTATGACAAAATGAACACTTGCATGTTTCATGGAAGCATACCACCAGTTCACACTTTCCCAAATATCCATCCATCCCTGAAACCCTGCACCAATAACCCTCCCTTGCATATTTGCTAAAAGAACTTTACCACCATTGTAGTTTTAATCACAGACCTACAAATACCCTGAGTTTACCTGTTCTTTCCTCCAGCCTTCCCCCCAGTTTCATGGATAGTTGAACTCAGAACCTTGACATTTCTCACCCTCAAATTCCATCACAAATGACACACTCATTTCTCTGCATGACTAAAACCCACATCCACTGCAAACCACTCCCTTACACCTTATCATTGGTTTCGTCCATATTAAGCATCAGCTGACCACACTCTACTCCATTTATTGTGCCTGATAACCTATCTACCAGATTTTAACTGAGTCTGCTCAGTTTCGTTAGGTCATATGAGTGAGGTCATGTAATATTTGCCCCTCAGTGACTGGCTTCCTTCACTAAACATAAGGTCTTCAAGATTCATCTGTGATTTCCCATGTGTCAATACTTCATTCCTTTTCATAGCTGAGTAATATTCCATTGTATGTATATATCACTATTTGCTTATCTAGTCATCTGTTGATGGACACTTGGGTTCTTTCCAACTTTTGGCAATAGTGAATAATGCTGGTGTGAAGATTAGTGAGCATATATCTGTTTGTGTCCCCACTTTTAATAATTCTAGGTATATGCCATCATAAAGCACTTCTATAGTTAGCTTCCTGAGGAACTGCCAAACTGTCCTCCACAATGGCTGCACCATTCTACTTTCCCACCATACAGGGATAAGTTTCCCTTTCCTCCAAACTCTCCAATACTTGTTGTTCTCTGTTTTTTTAATTGCCACCAGTCTAATAAATGTAAGTTGTTATCTCATTGTAGTTTTGATTTGTATTTCCCTAAGACCTAGTGATGTTGAGCATCTTTTTATGTGCCTTTTAGCCATTTCTATTTCTCTTTGGAAAAGTGTCTATTCAATTATTTTGTCCATTTTTAATGTGTTTTCTTTTTATTTTTGAGTTGTAGGAGTCCCCTGTATATGCTGGATATTCGATCTTTAGTGGATAAATGATTGGCAAATATTTTCTCCCATTGAGTTTTCTGCCTTTAAACTCTCCTGACAAATTCCTTTGAAGCACAAAAGGTTTTAATTTTGAAGAGGTCCCATTTATGTATTTTATCTTTCATTGCCCAGAATTTGGGTGGAAAGTTTTTTAAACCATTTTCTATTGCAAGAACTTGTGGATGCTTCCCTATATTATCTTTTAGAAACTTTTTGTCTTGACTCTTATATTTAGATCTTTGATCCATCTTGATCTAATTTTTGTACAGGGCATGAGATTGTGATCCTCTCTCATTCCTTTGGATATGAATATCCAGTTCTTGCAGCACCATTTGTTGAAAAGGTCATTTTGTCCCACTTGAGTGGGCTTGCTGCCTTGTCAAATATCAATTGACCATGTATGTGAGGATCTATATCAGAACTCTCAATTTGGTACCATTGGTCAGTATGTCTATCCTTGTGCCAATATCATGCAATTTGTCTGTACCTTTGCAGTATGCTTAAAAGTCACATAGTGTGACTCCTCCAATTTCATTTTTCTTTTTCAATATGGTTTTGGCTATTCAAGGCCTTATTCCCTTCCAAATAAATTTCATAATTAGCTTTCTCAATTCACCAAAAAATGCTGTTGTAATATTTATTGGGATTGCATTAAATTTGTAAATCAATTTGGGTAGGACATACATCTTATTGGTGGTTAGTCTTCCAATTCAGGAAAATAGAATATTTTTCCATTTATTTAGGTCTTCTTTGATTTCCTTTAAATTTTGTATGCAGTTTCTTGTGTACAACTCATTTACATCATTAGTTGAGTTTATTCCTAGGTATTTGATTCTATTAGTTGCAATTTTAAGTGGATTTTTTTCTTAATGTTCTCTTCTGATGATTCATTTTTTTTGTACAGGAATGCTACTGATTTTTGCATGTTTTTCTTATATCCTGCCCATTTATTGAACTTGTTTATGAGCTCTAGGAGCTTTGTTTTTACATTGTTCTACATATAAGATCATGTCATCAGAAAATAGTGAAATTTTTACTTTTTCCTTTCCAATTTGGATGCATTTTATTTCTTTTACTTGCCTAAGTGTCCAAGAAAGTACTTCTAACATAATGTTAAATAAGAGCAGTGACAGTGGGCATACTTGTCTTCTTCCAGATTTCAGAGGGAAAGCCTTTAGCTTTTCACCATTGAATATGATGTTCTCTGTGTGTTTTTCATATATACCCTTTATCACGTTGAGGAAGTTTCCTTCTATTCCCCATCGTTTGAAGTGTTTTTATAAAGAAAGAATGCTGTATTTTGTAAATGTTTTTTTCTGCATCAATAGAGATGATCATGCAATTTTTTCCTTTTAATCTGTTATGTGGTTAATTACATTGATTGATTTTCTTATGTTGAAATATCCTTGCATACCAGGGATGAAACACACATGATCATGGTATACAATTCATTGATGTTGTTGAATATTATTAGTAAATATTTTGTTGAGAATTTTAGCATCTATATTCATTAGAGACTGGTTTGTAATTTTCTTTTTCAGTGGCTTCTTTATTTGGCTTTGTTATGAGGCAATGTTGGCATCATGGAAGGAGTTAGGCAAAGTTCCCTCCACTTCTATTTTTTGGAAGATTTTAGGCAAGATTGGTGTTAGTTTTTTCTGGAATGATAGGTGGATTTCACCTGTGAAGCCATCTGGTCCTGGGATTTTTTCTTTTAATACCTTAGTAGAACCTATGTTTTTTTTTTTTTTTTTTTTAAGCACCTAAACTATTTAAAACCACTGTTTCTTACAGTGGTTTCAGATGAGAAATTGGCGCCTAATCTTATCAGACTTCCCTTGTATGTGATGGATCTCTTTTCTCTTGGTGATTTCTGTATTTTTTCTTTGTCTTGGGCATTTGACAATTTGATAATTATATGTCTTGGGGTATGCCATTAAAATTTATACAATTTGGAGTGTGCTGCACTTCCTGTACATGGACATCCATGTCCCAAAAAATGTTTTGAAATTTTCAGTCATTATTTATTCCAACACTCCTTCCTCCCCCTTTCCCTTCTCCATCTGGCATGCCTATAATGCATACGTTTGTGCATTTTGCATTGTTATGCATTTCCCTGAGTGTCTGCTGAATTTTTTAATCTTTTTATCACCTTTTCTACTATCTGTGTGATTTCAAATAGATTGTGTTTGACATTGCTAATTCTTTCAGCAGTTCAAATCTGCTGTTATGTGCTTCCAGTACATTTTTTATTCTAAGCCTTGTGCCATTCATCACCATCGGATCTGTTATCTTTATATGCATTTATGATTTCTTCAGTATGTTCCCATAGTGTCTTCTTGATATCCTTTATCTCTGTCTTCACTTCATTAAGTTGATTCATGATATTTATTTGGACATCCTTGATTAGTTGTTCCACATTCTCCTATTTTTTAGTTTGTTCATTAAACTAGGCCATGTCTTCTTATTTCTAAATATGTTTTGTAATTTTTAGTTGGTTTGTAAGCATGTGCTCATCTTGAGATAGGCTTATTCAAATGGTTAGCCTCTCTTTTTACTCTAGGGTTTTATTTTGTTTTTATTTGTGCTAAAGTTCTTCTTTGACATTTGGTTTCACTTCTATATCCTTGTAGTTGTTTGTTTCCTTGAAAAATTATTAAGACCATAGAAATATAGAAGAAGAGAAAAAGAATAATGATATAATAAAAAGATGAAAAGGAACCATAAAAGAGCCTGGAAAAATAAGTAATGAAAGTGAAAAATCATTAAAAAGTACAAAGAATAAGAATAAAAAGTGGAATAAAATAGGAAAAATGAAAAAAGTAGAAGTGAAGTTGGAATGAATGAAAAGCAATGGAAGAGGAAAAATGAAATAAAGAAATGAAATAAAGAAACTAAAGAGAAAAGAGAAGGAAAAGAAAAAAGTGAACAATGAAAAAGGAAAAAGCAAAACAAAAGACATAAACAATCCAGGAAAAATATGGTTCCTTCTTAGGCCCTTAGGAACTTTCCCAGGCTGCTTGTTCTCATCAAGCAATCATCCGTCAGCCCATTCTCCACAGGTAAGGCACACTGTTTTAGAGAATAAAATGAAAGATAAAAATAAATAATAATAATAAATATAAAATAGACTTAATAAATCTGAAACAAAAAATATTTCTATATGTTCCCTGTCACAAGGTGCTGGTTGGGGGCCTGACAACCTGTTGGATCACTCTCTGGATTCCCTCTCTTAGGAGGTGATGGGGATTCAGCCAGGGACCAAATATATATGAGCCAGGTGCTCCACCACCATGCTCCACCCACTCTACCGGTTAGGTATGCTTCTGAAAGCTTATCTGGTTCTCCCTGTCCTCTTTCCCCTCAGATGTGTTGGTCTTCTAACAGTTGTCCACAATCTATCCTGGGTTCCTTCTCTCTGGAGCTGGTAGGTGCCTATATGCCTGCCTTTTCACTGACCTAGTACCTTTCTTACCCAGGGTGTGTGGGTGTGATAACTGCCTGATCAGATCTCCCCTCCCCTCTCCCTGGGGACATTTCAGTGCCAGCTGAGGTCTTTTTGTTCTCTCTTCCACCTGCCCTAGCTTTTCACACACTTACACCTCTCTCTATCTCTATGACTTTAATGGGGGCTTGCTCCACACATATTTGCCCTTCAGCTTCCCTATGGATATGTCTCTTTCCACTTCCACATACTGGGCAGGCTACAGCTGAGATTCAAAAAAGGCTCAGCTGGCTAAACTCACTGATAAAAAACCACTCTGTTCCCTCAGCTAGACCCCTCTTTCACCCAGGTAGGAGGTCCTTCTTTTCCTTCTTGGATGGCTGCAGTGAGCAAGGGGTTTAACTGAGGCTATTCACTTTGAGGTGGAGGATATATTTCATTCCCAGCCACAGGGATTAATAACTCATAGTTTTTGTTTGGCCTTTTTTTCTCTCTGTCCCCCTCCCTCCTGGATAATGCACCACACTCTCCTGGTATGCAGACCCCAAAAGCAGCTCCCTAAGATAACTTTTTGCCCTCCATGCTTTGTTTTTTCATATATATATATATATATATTTCAATTTTTAAAAGATACTTAGATTACATAAATGTTACACAAAAAATATAGGGATTCCCATATATCCCACTTCCCACAACTTCCACACCCTCTCACATAAACATCCTTCAATAGTGTGGTACATTCATTACAATTGATAAATGCATCCTAGGGCTTTGCCACTGAGCATGGACCATAGTTCACGTTGGAGTCTACATTCTCTCCCACACAGTTCTGCATGTTATGTGATGATATAAAGTGGCCTATATCTGTCATTGCAAGTTGCCTCTTGAGAGCCTCCATTGTTTTTGTGATAGCATTGAGTCCTGCCTACCTGCTCTGACACCATTTTCCCAGAAATCCTCCATTTTTGAAACCTAAGTAGTCAGAGAATCTCAACATGTCTTTTTTCCTCTGGGAGTATAATTAAAACCATAAAATAACGTTGCATGTGAGGTTTAATGCAATTTGCTTAATTTGATTTCACATGTTTTGAGTGCTTTTTTGCATCCAGAATACTACCACGCATTGTAAGGATACAAAAGACACAGAACCTGATCTTCCCCATTAGATAGTCACATGGCATTTGAGGCAGCATAATGTGGTGGATGGAGAACCGTTTATGGTCATAGAATTTAACCTACCTTGAATTTTTTGAGTGTTTGTTTTATGGCTTGTTAAGTGGTTAAATTTTTTAATGTTCTAGAAGGAGTTGAAAAGAATTTCTATTCTCTATTTCATTAGGGCTTACAGTACTAAAAGTATTCATCAAATTATATTTGTTGTTTCCCAAATATTCTCTATATTTACAAAACTTTCTGTCTTTATCAATATTTTATAAGCTTGCATTGAAATCTCCCACCCTCATTTTTTACTGGATTTTTCAGTTTCTCCTTATACTACTATTACTTTCTTGGCTTATATATTTTAGCTCATTTTAGGAGCATTCAAGCTTGGAAATTTTAAATCCTATGGTGAATTTAACTGTTTATCATTTCACAGTTGCCCTATTTCTCCCAAATAATTTTTCCCCATAAAACTACTTTGGGATTGAGAGAAGATGACAAAGTGGGACTATTCAGAATTCAGTACTTCAACAAGAAAAACTGTTTAATGGTCAAAAACTGGGTGTAAAAACTATTTATGAAACTCCAGAGACCAGTAGAACACTGTACAGCATCCAGGGAAGAGCAAGAGGAAGAAGATGGTAAATTATGGTAAAGACCAATAAACAGTTCTCTCAATACGGTAGTTATGGGTGCTGAACACCACTCTTGCTACCAGGAGCTCCAGCCCATGGATAGATCACTGGTGACAGAAGGGATGTAAAATATTCTCTCCCAGGTCCAGGGATAGGCACAGCTAATTTCTGATCATGGTTGTTGATTAGTGATTTCGAATTGCTGGTGGCCTGGTTCTGAGTGTGGTCACTTTCCAACCTGTCCAGGACAAAGTTGGTGGCAGAGGATACTTAAAGACACTATTCTTGCTCAGAATAGGGGACAGTAGTTTGAATGGCTGTAATTGCTGGGAAGTTTAAGAAACTTCAGTGATGAGGAAATATAGAAGAGTTTCTGGCACCCTGTGTGACTCATTTTCCAAGGCAATTAGGGGCTGGTCTGTGCCCCTTTGTGAGATTCTGGCCCTGTTTCAGCTAGGAAATACTATCTTGGGGAACTCCACTCCAGTATGCCCCCTCTCAAAATTTGCCCTCCAAGCAAAAGCAGCTTGAGACAATGAAAGGCATATAAGAAAGTATAAATGTGGGGACTTCCATACCCCCATCCTCCTCCCCCTTTTCCCCCTTCTCATATTAATGACCTTCTTATGTGTGGATGGTACATTTGTTACAACTGATGCAGAAAAATTGAAATATAGCTACTACCATGGTTAATGGTTTATATTTTGGTTTACATTTTAGATGACACACTTTTATAAATTTTTGCTAAACTTTAACATAGACTCCATTCAACATTGCAAGATTGTGCAGAACACTTCAACTGTCACCTAAACACCCCCTCTTCCATCTATTCAATTCCTCCCTCCCACTCCCCTCAGTGCCCACAGTGACCACCAAGCTAAACTCCTATAAGGAAGTCTCCTATATTCTGTATGTGACTTTACTGTGACCTAAAATTTCTTTGAGTACAAAATAAAAAAAGTAAGACAATGGGAAAGAAATGGATGAAAATGTCACTGTAGATGCAGGACAACAGATATTACAGTGATGAAAGGCAAAATGGCAAAAAAAAATTTTTAAATTTTTCATTTTTTAAATATCCCAATTTTTAATTTTAATTTAGTTATACATATTATAAATAATTATGCATATTATTTCTTATATTTAAACCTATCATTATTTCATTTTCCTATTAATTGTATTTGGCAGATTTCTGGGATTCATTTTTTAAAAAGTTTTGGACCACAGAAGGGTTACAACTGTGGCAGGGGAGGATCATTGTTGTGGGGTGTCAGTGATGGAGGATACATGGGAGGAAGTTCACCTCGGCATATATATGGAGGTGTGGGAGGTGGGGAACATGGGAATCCCTGTAATTTTTGCGTAACATTTATGTAATCTAATCATCTTTTAAAAAAATATAAAAAATGAGGCAAAGGTAAATACAAATGAGTTTATATGCCTAAGAGGCTTCAAAGTGAGTCGGGAGGTCATCCAAGAGTTAACTCTTATGCACATCACAGCAGGATCACATAGACTTAGAAAGTAGATATTACCCCAAATAGTGGGACCCCTGATGGTTCTGGAAACATCCAGGTCCTATGGTCATGAAAGGTAGCTCCTGAGTTTGATGTCTTGCCAGTGGGCCCTACTTAGGAGTTTCTGCTCCTGAGTATGACAGAGTTGGATTCAGTTCTGACTTCTTTAAATTTATTCCTTCTGTTGCTTCTTTTTGAACCTATAGTTGATGCCAAAGAGTCTTGAATCATTGGGCTGTCCATGTGCCAGCTGGGCCTGCACTTCAGCAGAGTTGCAGCACCTACTCTCCAGTTCATTGGACTCACCCATGACAACTGTCAAGGAGGTGAGGATGGACAGCCACCATACCAAGAACCTGAGAGTGTCTAGAACTGCAGGGAAGAGAATTCCATCCATCAGCCATATGGAATTGAAGCTTTCTCTCAATTAGAGGTGGAGTCAGCATCACCATCCCAGAGTACTCAGGATTGGGGAATAAAATATAGACTATAGTGGACTTACTGGTATTCTACTATAGACTTATTGTGATTCTAGTAATGGAAGCAATTTTATCAATGATGTGGAGACAGTGGCTACTGGAGGTGCTGAAGGTAGGGAGAAGGAAAAAGAGGTATAATATAGGGGCACTTTTGGGACCTGGAATTGTCCTGAATGACATCACAATGACAGATACAGGCCTTTATATATCCTGCCATAGCCTACAGAATTGAATGGGAGAGTGTAAACTACAATGTAAATTATAATCCATTCTTAGTGGCAATGAACTAAAATATGCTCAATTGCAATGAATGTGCCACACCAAAGAAGTTTTTAATGGGGGAAAATTGTGAGGTGTGGGCAGTGGGGAATTTGGGAATCCCTCATTTTTTTTATATAACATTTTATGTAGATTAAGTATCTTTTAGAAAAAATAAAAATATATTAAAAAACAAAAGAAGATTAAGAAAGATGAATGAAGAATAAAACATTAAGAAAGGTCAAGTGAAAAATGGGAAAAAAAGACCGTAAAAAATGTTGATGATAAGGGTTAAGTCTTGTCTGCTATAAAACCTCAGAGAGGGAAGTCTGTCTCTAGGGAAACAGGGACATTCAATCTCCTGTAAACAGGGAAACTACAAAACAACTAAAAATAGATCAGGACAAGGACAAGACATGGGTCTACAAAAGACATGGAGGACATGGAATGCTGCATTTGCCTTCTTGATAGGAGGGAGATACCTCAAGGAAATCCTTTTATTATTGCCATCTTGTTAAAAATCAATAAACAATCATCTCATGTGATACAGCCCAGAATTAACATTTTCAGATATTGTATTAGTTAGTCAAAAGGGTTGCTATTGCAAAGTACCAGAAATCTCTTGGCTTTTATAAGGGGTATTTAATTTTGGTAAAACTTATAGTCACAACACCATGGAAAATCCAACTCAAGGTACCATGAGATGTGCTTTCTCAACAAAGTCAGCTGCCACGTGGTGAAGCAAGCTGGTGGAAAATGTCTGCAGAGGTTCAGGCTTCCTTCTTCCTCTTAAGGCTCCATGGTTCCAGCTTCTTCCAATATTAGCTTGGGCTCTCCCCATGGCTCATTTCTTTCCATGCTCAGCTGCTCTGGTCTCTTCACAAGGTCAGCTGTAGATTATCAGGCTCATCTCTCTTCCTGAAGTCTCCTCCATGTCTATGGAGCTGTCTCTCTTCCTCTGCCATGTTTTTTCCTGTGTGAGTTTCCACCCACCAATGGGGTGGGGACTCAACACCCTACTGATGTCACTGAATCAAAATCCTAATCTTAATTTAATCAAGTAAAAATGAAACCTTTCAATTTAATACAACCAAAGGCTATCACACCCAGAAGAGCATACCAGTTTACCCACATAATCTATATTTCTTTTTAGATATCCTGAATAAAATGTACAATGTGCACAAAAGAGTATAAGACAAAAAGAAACAGGAAATCATGATCCCTCTATAGAAGAAGAAAAAAGCCAGGGAAAAAACAAGGAAGAAACCCAGAAGGTGGACATAAGAAAGAGTTTTAAAAATTATTTTATAAATGATCAAGGAGATGAAGGAAAATGCAGAAAAAGAGAAAAATGATATCAAGAAAACAAATAATAACCAATAAGAGAATATTTGTAGAGTTACAAAAATTTCAAAGAAACAGATCTACTGGATTTGAAGATAAAAATAACGGAAATGAATAATCCCCAGGAGGTTTCAAGAGCAGATTAGAATTGACAGAATACAGGACATTTGAAATGAGTCCGGCTGAGTAGCAGAAAGCAAAAAAGAATTAAAAAAAAGTGAAAATAGCCTAAGACAGCTATGTAACAATGTCAAGAAGGAGAAGAAAGAGAGAAAGAGAAGAAAGTATATTCAAAAGAATAATGGCAGAAAACTTCCAAAAATTTTATGCACATCCAAGAAGCTCAGAGAACACCAAATACAAATACAATAAACATGAAGGAAAATGCAACTTATAATGTACTGAACACACCGTCAAATACAAAGATCAAGGAGATAATTCTGAAAGCTGCAAGAGAAAACCTACGTGTTATGTACAAAAGTGCCCTAATTAGTTTGAGTACTGATTTCTCATTAGAATCCAGGAGGCAAAGAGAAAATGGGTTGAAATATTGAAAGTGCTGAAGGAAAACAAGTGCTGTTCAAGAATTTTATATCCAGCAAGACCTTCTTCCACAAATGAGGGGTAGATTAAGACATTATCAGATAAACAAATGTTGTGGGAGTACATCAGCACTAGACCTACCCTGCATGCAAAGCTAATGGGAGTTTTTCAGACTGAAAGAAAAGGACACTATAAACTGGTTGAAATCAGCAAAAAGATATAAGGACCTCTGGTAAAGCTTATCATTTCTGTGATTATTAATGGCAGTATTATTTTAGGTTACTATTTGGTATTTAACTCCACTTCTGACATCCTACAGGTGCTAAAATGCAAATGCATAAAAATTACTGATAAATTTATGGTTTTGGATAAAGAATGTACCAACATTTAAGTGGTAACAAATGTAAAAAGTAGTTGGCGGTCAAAGTGCTATAGGTAAATCTGCATATAAGCTATTTAAATTAAGTTTGTATCAAGCCAAGTATGATTGTTATATATTTATGATGTGAAATTTTATCTCCATGATAAACATAAGGAAAATATATTAAAAATATATCCAAAAGAAAAGGGAAGTTCCTTAACACCCTTAAAATAATGAAATATATATAAATGTAAGCATTAAAAAAAATATTGAGGTCCAAAAAGCTATAAGGCTTAGAAAGCTATGCAGTAAAATGTCAGCAGTAAGTAATGCATTCTATATAATTACTTTAAATGTACATGGAGTAAACTCTCCAGTAAAAAGGCAGAGATCAGTAGAATGGATAAAAACACATGACACAACTATATGCTGCCTGCAACAGACTTACCGTAAATTCAAGATACAATAGGTTGAAAGTGAAAGGATGTATAAACTACACCATGAAAATTGTAACCAAAGGATTGTGGGAATATAGCCATGAACTGCCTGGTTCATTGCTCTCACAAAAATGCTCTCACAAAAAAATGGAGATAGAAACCTGTCTGAGTGACTAGCCATGGGGGTCAGCAGACCAGAATAGTGCTATGAAAGTCTCAGTAAGGTGAGGGACAGACAGACAAAGAAGCTAAATGACACTCATGACCTACCAAGCCTTCATAACAGCCAGAAAGTATACCCCTCACTCACCTCCAAGAAATCGAGCTGGAGAAAATCCCTGGCTCATTGCATCTAAATGAGAGGGGGACAGACATCTTCCTCCCTTTCAGCTGTTTCAAGGGAAAATGGAGGGAAAGTTGGGGGTGGGACTTTTCTTCAGTGAATTTAGCCAGCTGAGCATACTTTGACTCTTCATTCTGGAGATTCAATGCAGGAACACAGGAAAGCTGAGACTGAAACACCTCAATGGAAAGGTGCTCTGGCAAGTGCTATCTGCTAGCCAATCTGGAAATCACACGGACAAAACCTCCTCAGATCTCTCTGTATCCTTATTCCTGGGAGAAAATCTCTGCCCCATTAGTGAGTCCATGCCCTGATTTTGATAAATAAGCTGGACAATTTTTAAGACCTAGATAAGTTGAACAAAATACAAAAGAAGAGCTGTGGGAAAAAACATTAGGCAAGAGAGAGAAATTGGCCATCAGAGTAAATCCATCAATTCAGATGCCTAGACATGAACAAAAAATCACAAGTCATAATAGGAAACAAGAAGAGATGGCCCAGACAAATGAGCTAACCAAATATCCTGAACAGATATAGGATTTAAGACAAACAATGATAATCACAGAACTCCCTAAATCACTTCAACAAAGTTAAGAAAATATGACTAAATAAATAAAGGATATTAAGAAGACACTGGGTGAGCAGAGAGAACAATTTGAAAACCTGCAAATAAAAGTAACAAAACTTATGGGAGTGAAAGACACAGTGGGTGAGATTGAAATACAGTAGCAGCATATAAGAGTAGATTTGAAATGCTCAAAGACAGAATTAGTGATTTCAAAGTCAGAACATCTGAACTGGAAAAGACGGGGGAACAGAAAGAAAAGAGAATGGAAAACAATGAACAGAGTTTCAGTAAATTGAATGATAATGTGAAACGCAAAAAAAATAAATAAATAAATTAAAAAAAATTCATTATCAGTGTCCCAAAAGGAGAAGAGAATGGAAATGGGGCAGAAAGAATATTTGATTAAATAATGGCCAAAAACCTCCCAACTCATGAAAGACATAAATATCAATATCCAAGATGGGCAACCCACCACAAAGAGAATAAATCCAAATAGACCTACCATGAGACACCTATTATTATTATTATTTTTATTTTTATTTTTATTTTTTTTGCATTTGTTTACATAAATGTTATTTGTTATATATATATATA
>JAQZBX010009876.1:0-10432 GCA_029593785.1 Cabassous unicinctus
AAAAAAAAAAAAAAAAAAAAAAAAAAAGACACTGGGGGAATATAAAGAAGAATATGTCACTATATATACAAGACAACAGATCATACAATAATGAAATACACAATGTCAAAAAATGTATATTTTTTATTTCAAAATTTTTACTTTTTGTATTTTAATGGTTATTTTTAAAACTCAATATTGTTTTATTTTCTTGTTAAATTTATTTCATTATTTTGTTGGTCATTTATGAAGAAATTTTGGATCACAGAAGTGTCACAACTGTGGCAGTTGAGGATCATTGGTGTGGGGTTTCAGTGATGGGGAAGGCATGGAAAGATGTTCCCCTGGGGCATACAGCTAAGGCATATGAATGTCTTCAAGTGTTCATGGGGCATTGTCATGGCAGGTGGAGATCCCCCTAATAAAGGAAAAAAATATCAAATTCTCATCCTGAGGTGCTCTACCACATTGTCTAGTGGGATAAGAAGAATCTCCCGAGTACAAAGACAGTGCCTAGTAAAGGAGGATGGACCATTATGACAGGCCCTTGAGATTGATGACTGTACTTATGAACCTTTACTTTTGAAGTTGAAATTTATCCTAGTATTATATGTTGCCTAAGACTTACCTCCTGAGAGCCTCCTTGTTGCACAAATGTGACTTCTCTCTAAGCCAGACTCAGCATATAAATGCATTACCTTCCCCCTGGCATGGGACATGACTCCAAGGGATAAGCTTCCCTGGCACCAAGTTATTATTACCGAGCACCAACTAGTAGTGCACCTGGAAAAAGATTTTGAGCAAAAGAGGGAAAGGGTAAACACAAATGAGTTTCTATGGCTAAGAGATTTCAAAGTGAGTCGGGATGTCATTCCAGAGGTTACACTTAAGCATGTCACAGCAGGATCTTTTTGACTGCCACAGTAAATATTGCCTAAAATAGCAATGCTCCTGATCACTTTAGAGACATCCAGACACTACAGTGAGCGCAGACAGCTATGGATTTTTGTGCCCTGCAACTGGGCCCTACTTTGGAATTTATACTCCCCAGTGTGACAGAGGTGGACTCATTTATGTTTTCACTACATATGGATCTTTTGCCCCTTCTATTTAAGCTTATAGATAGTACTAGATTTGATAGAGGTATGTCCAAGAGACTTAAATCTTTGGGCTTTCCTTGTGCCAGTGGGCCCTCAATCTAAACAGAGTTGCAACACCTTGTCTTCAATTCATTGGAGTGACCCAGGACAACTATCAAGGAAATGGTGATGGACAACACACATCCCAAGGAACAGAGAGAGTCTGCAATTGCAAGCAAGATAGTCCCATCCATCAGCCCCTTGGGATCTAAGTCCCCTCTCAATTAGGCACAAAGTGCACATCACCATTCCAGAATCCTCAGGATTGGAGAATGAATGTTGGAATAGAGTAGACTTACAGTTATTCTACTATAGACTTATTGTTATTCTAACAATGGAAGAACTTTTATCATTGATGTGGAAGCAGTGGCTACTGCGGGTTCTGAGGGGAGGAAGAGGGAAATACAGATGTAACATGGGGTCATTTTGGGGACATTGGAAATGCCCTGAATGACATTACATTGATGGATACAGGCCATTTTATATTTTGTCATAACTTACAAAATTGGGCAGGAAAGAGTTTAATCTCTAATGTAAACTATAATCCATGCTTAATGGCAATGCTCCAATATGTGTTCATCAATTGTAAGCAATGTACCAAACTAATAAAGGATGTTGTTAATTTGGGAAAGTTTGGGAAGGGTAGGGAGTGGGGTATATGGGAATCCTGTATATTTTTTATGTAATATTTATGTAATCTAAGGTATTTAAAAAATAAAAATGTATTAAAACTTTTAAAAAGGCCAAAAGCCTTCTGAGGGACCTGTTTTGTGATTCAGCAGACCAAGACAGTGCTACACAACTCCAGTAGGGAGATGGACAGAGAGACAAAGAACTCAAAACAACAACGTGAGTTACCTTCCCCTGTTGGCTGAGAAGTTTTCCCACCCCTCACTCCCAAGATATTAAGCCCAGTTAAAAGCCCTGACTTACTGCAGCTGACAGAGAGGAACAGACATCTTCCTCCTTGTCAGCTGTTACAAGGAAAAAGCGTTGGTGAGTCAGGAGGCTTCTTTCCTGTGAATTCAGCCAGCAAAGCCCACTTTGTATCTTGGCTCTGGCCAGAACAAAACACAGGAATGTGGGGCTTGAAAGAAAAACCTCATTGGAAAGGTAGACTGATGAGTGTTGTCTGCTGACTGGTCTGGAATTGCATAGAGAGAAACCACTTTAAGTGGCCTCTATTCCCATCGCCTGGGAAAAATTTTGCAACCCATTATTGAATCCCTGGTCTGATTTTGATAACTCAACCTGGGTAATTTTAAAGTCAGAATAAGTTGAACCAAATGTAAAAGAAGAGCTGTGGGAAAAAAATTGGAAGAAAGAGAAATTGGTCTTCAGAGTAAATTCACACCATGATTCACTTTAACATAATAAAAGCTATTTTTAACATGTTCATATTCACAGAAATGCAAATTAAGTTTAAGTACATGTGTTTTGTTGGTGAACATGACTCCAACCAACAGTTATCAAACAAAAATTGCAAGTCATGCTAAAAGGCAAGAAAAACATTCTGAGAGGACAAAGTTGGCATCAGAATACAACTCAGATAAAATGTAATTATCAGAGAGGGATTTTTAAATAATTATAATTATATATTAAGTTTATATGGAAAACATGGACATTTTATAAGAGCATAAGAGAAATTTAAGCATATAGACAAAAACTCTAAGAATTAATGGATATAGTATCGATCAAAACACTATAACAGAAATGAAGAATGGCTTTTATAACAGTAGACTGTACAGAGAAATAAAATATATTAAATATTGAAGATATTTTAATACAAATATCCAAAATGTTAACAGAAAAAGAATGTTATTAAACAGAAGAAAACGACTTAGAAGTGTGCTGAAATTTCAAAATGCTGTAATTGAATTATAAAAATATGACAATATATTTATAAAACATACGCCCTACTGGACTAAAACTTGGTCCATATGAAAAGTACTCCTTCACAGATTTTATAAAGATAATTTTTAAGAGAACATATTCTAGGGATCTTGTAATCTTTTACTTTGATCTTAAAATAAAGGGAATATAAATTCCTGTGTATATTAATCTAGCACTTATTTTCAAAAAAAGTTTCTTCCAATACATAATCTTCATCTAGTGGAAAGATTATTGAATTAGAAAGTAGAAGAGAGAATTCAAGCTCAACACTCTCAATGAAAGTAGCTAGTAAAAATGGTCTCTGAGTTAAAGATTAATATTTTAAAAATATGAATAATATAACATAATTCATAACTTCTAAAAATAAAAAAATAAAGTTTTTGGATGCATGTCCCAAAGAATACTTGCTTTGTGTGGCAGAAAATTTTTCATGAATCCCAAAAGGAGAACTAATCCATTTCTGATGGTGTGAGGCTTTCAATTTGGTTGAATCAGTGAGAGTGATTCAAGTTGAGTGTCTGTCTTTTTGCTGGGTCTGATAAATAGTGGAGACATATAGGAAGACAGACACAGAAAAACAGAAGCTACCGTATTTGATCCTGTCATGTAAGAGAAGTTTCACTCTCAGTTGAGTGGCAAAGTGAGAAACCCTAAGAGGCTTAAAGGTCTGAGACCCAGAAAGAGAGAGAAGGCCTGGTAAGAGAAAAAACCATATGGCAGCCTTGCTTACAGCTGCAGAAAGGCAGAGACCTTGCAGATATTGGTGGCCATCTTATTTTGCCATGTGGTAGCTGACTTTGGTGAGAATGCACCTCCTATGATGTCTTGATTTGGACTTCTCATGGCCTTTTTATGTGAGATTTTAGCCCAAATAAATGCATTTTTAAAAAGCCAACCCATTTCTGGTACTTTGACATAGCAGCCTTTTTGCAAACTAAAGTAGAAATTGGTAACAAGAGACGGGTCATACTGCTAAAATTAAAAACCATTTTAAATGGTTTAAGGGGATTTTTTTTGGGAGGAATTGTGAGATGCCTGATAGAAAATGGATAGATTGCTGTGAAGGGACTGTTGGTAGGAACATGAACCCTAAAGTTGTATCTGATAAGACCTTAGAAAGAAATGAAAATATTATTGGAAACTGTAGGAAAGGTGATCCTTCTGCTAAAGTTGCAGGGAACTTGGCAAAATGGACTCCTTATATTAAATGGATGGCAGAATTAAAAAATGATGAGCTTGGATATTTAGCTGAGGAGATTTCCAAAGTAAATGTGGAAAAATGTCGCCTGAATTCTCCTTGCAGCTTATAGAAAATGCAAGAGGAAAGAGATAATGTGAGAACTAAACTTCTGGGCACAAAGAAACCAGAGACTGATTTGGGAAATTCCAAGCTTCTGAAAACCAGCCTCCAGAAGATGGTGGCCCACATGACAACTTAACTAAACTGGGAATTTGTAAGTCAGAATTGTAAATGCAGTTATCCAGAAAGAATTTGTGAAAAGTCTTACTGTCTGACGGCTTATACCTCTGTATCTTGCATGCTAATCTAACAAGATTTTTGTGAGATCTGTATGAATGAAACAACTGTCAGCCTGGAATAAAAGGAACAAGTAGGGGAGAGATTGGAGGTAAAAACAGGTTCAAGAGGAAAACTGTGAAAGCTAAGGTCTGGAATTAAGACTTCTCCTTGGACCAAGATAGGGACCTCACCCATGTGTACAGAAAGAGTGAGTTTGCCCCAGCATTTGAGGAGGGTGGATATTCCAACTCATTGCCCAGGGAGAGTTTGGCCACCCCCAGCTATAGAGAGGATAGAGTGCATTCCTGGGTGGTTGGTGTTAGTTAGGTCACCATCCCACTTCTATGAGGACTGTGGGCCTATTCCCCATAGGTTGTAGAGAGTCAGGTCACCACCACAACATTCTGAGGGGACTGAGCCTTTATGCTAGAGATTAGGGAGAATGTTGCTGCCTCATCAATGTACTATGGGTGTTGAGACTGTACTTCAAAGATTGGGGAAAGTGTGACTGTCACCCTAATGTTCTTGGAAGGTGATGTCTGGAGTTCATTCACCACCTACATGCTTGATGAGGGTAGAACCTAGAAAATTGTCATTGGGCAAGCCTGTGGAAAGGGTGGGCCCCAATGAAGCCCTGAGGAAAAGAAGAAACCATCATTTTAAGGATGACTTTCAGACTTTTAAATCTAATGGAGTATGCCCTGCAGTTTTTTGGAACCATTGGGGATCCCATTAGACACGTTTTCATCCCAATCTCTCCTTATCATAATGCAAGTATTTATCCTATCTATGTCTCTCTTTCTTATATTGGAAGAAGATAACTTGTTTTCTAAATTTCACAGGTCTACATCCAGAGAGAACTTTTCCCCAAGACAAACTGCATGCCTATAACTGATTTTTACATGATTTTGTACTTATCATTGCTATTGAAATGATTTAAAGTTTTTGGAGTATTGTAATGTAATGAATGTATTTTGCATATGGAAGACAAGTCTTTTGGGGATTCAGAGGATGAAATGTGACAATTTGAAATTCTTTTATGAATCCTTTAAATAGAATTAATCCATTTCTGTGAGTGTGAGACAATTTTGACTGGTTTATGTCAGTGAAGCATGACTCAAGTTGAGTCTCTGCCCTTTTGCTGGGTCTAGTAAAAAATGAAGACACAGAGAGATACAGACATGGGAAAAGGTAACCACCATACTTGTTCCTACCATACAAGAGAGGTTTCAACTACAGTTGAGCCTCAGTGTGAGATGCACCTGAGAGGCTCAAAGGGCTGAGTCCCAGAGAGAGAGACAAGGCTTGGTAAGGAAAAAGCCCTATGCCAGGCTTGCCTACAGCTTTAGAAAGGCAGAGACCTTGGTAGAGATTGGTAGCCATCTTGTTTGCTATGTGGTAGCTGACTTTGTTGAGAAAGCATCTCTTATGGTGTTCTGATTTGGACTTTTCATGGCCATGCAACTCTATGATTTTACTATAAATAAGTCCTTTTTGTAAAAGCCACCCCATTTCTAGTGCTTTTCATTGGCATCCCTTTGGGAAAGTAAAATTCTTGGATATGAGATGGGTTATTAGTATTCCTTTTTAGTAAAGAACTTTGACTTTCAGAATGCAAGTGCTCACTCCAAGATCATGTAACTGTAACAGTCAATTCCCAGGATTAATCCATCCAGAATCTCGAACTTTCATGCCTCTGCCATGAAAATCTCCATTATTTTTCTTCCATTCTCCTTAGATGACATAGCATACAATTATATTCTAGTCTTTAGTATGGGCTATTGTGCATGGGAAAAATTGCAATATAGACCTTTCTTACAGAGATTTTGATTTAATAAATATTGGCTGGGCTCTATATTTAGTATATTTTAATGCTCTCCAAGGTGTTTCTAATTGAAATTGTTTTGAGAGTCATTGTGCTTAAACCTGTCATTTTTAATAAAGGCACCTCTCCAGGAAAAGACTTTTAAATGGGCCAGTCTATGCATATGACTCTGTGGCAAGCATGTCCTCATTACAAATGGAATCTTATTTTTTTTAAGTATGACAGTGATATATTTAGCTTAATTTACTAACCTTTCTAGATTTCTTTCTGTTAGATGTGACCAATGATATTAAATGGGAAGTAATGGATGAGTTTGCTGGAAAGTGATTTGAAATGGAGTAACTCAATTCAACTGCCTATCCACCATTTCATATTCCTCACTCTTTTTTCAAATAAGGATTGAAAAATGGAGATATGGTAGTTTTATTATGGTCATGAAGAAACAGGCATAAGGATAAAAAAACTATACTGTGAGAATGGCAGATAGGTTTTGGAAATAACATGCATTGACTCTGGGATAGCTTCTTTTTATTTTAAAACAATATGTCAAGGTTCCGGGAAGATAGTACTCAGGACCCAGGTGTCTTGCAAAAACAGAGGGAGTTTGGCAGAAACTGCTTTGGCAATCTGAGAACCAGGAGGGTGCCATTCACATCATCCAGGAGAGAGTGGGGGCAGAGAGATGAAAAGGCGAAAAGAAAAACTGTGAGTTACTCACCCCCTCAGCTGGGAGTAGCGCCTATCCTACACTCTTTCTCAAAGAGCCTTGTTAAAACTCATGACTGATGGTGGCCCACTGAGGGGGGAACAAACATATTTCTCTCTGGGAAGAGGGAGGGTGCAGTGGAGGGCTGAGTGTGGGTTCTCTCCAGTGAGTTTAACTAGTAGGACCCTGCTCTGAATTATGGCTGAAACCAGCTAAAAAACACAAGCCAGTAGATATTGAAAGTATCATCCTTAATGAAAAGGTGCGCTAAAGAGTGACATCTAATGGCAGGCAAAAAAGTGAAGGAAAACAAGAATTTTATGGAGCCTCTCTTGTTGCTATCCCCAGGCCCACTTGGATATGGTCTGTACCTCATTAGATGGTCACTGGTGCAAGGAAAAAGATAAAACAACAAAGTTTAGAGAAGAAAGAAATGAAATGAAGAGCAAAATAAAGATTAATAAAGAGAATTTAAAAATGCAAAATTTTGTTTTTCAAGAGGTCAACAAAATTGACAAATCCATAGCTAGACTGAGAAAGAGGAAAATAGAAGACAAAAATAAATAAAATCAGAAATGAGACGAGAAACATCACTAAAAACAGTCCCAGTTATCAAAGAGTTCATAAGATAATACTATGAACAACTATATGCCACCAAACTAGACAACCTATATGAGATGGACAGATTCCTAGAAACACACAAAGTACACTGACTATTGAAGAAGTAGAAGACCTCAACAAATAAATCACAAGTAAGGAGATAGAAACAGTTATCAAAAGCTTCCAAAAATGAAAAGTACAGGAAAAGATTGCTTCAGAGGTTAATTCTACCAATCATTCAAAGAAGAATTAATATCAATCTTGCTCAAACTCTTGCTAAAAACTGAACAGGAGGGGACACTACCAAATTCATTCTGTAAAGCCAGCATCTCCCCAATAGCAAACTCAGATAAAGACACTACAAAAATATAAAATTACAGGCCAATTCCTCTAATGAGTATGCATGCAAATATCCTCAACAAAATACTTGCAATCAAATTCAAAAGCACATTAAAAGAGTTATGCATCACAATCAAGTTTGTTTTATCCCATGTATTCAAGGGTTTTTCAACATAAGAAAATCAAACGGTGTAATACACCATATCGATAAATTGAAGAAGAAAATCACATGATCCTCTCAACTGATACAGAAAAGTCATTTGACAAAATACAGAGTTTTTTTTTGATAAAAACAATCTTAAAGATAGGACAAGAAGGAACATTGTACTCAACAGGGAAAGACAGAAAGCTTTCCCATTGAGATCAGGAAGAAGACAAGAACTTCCACTGTCACCATTGTTATTCAATTTTGTGCTAGTATTTCTAGCTACAGGAATTAGGCAAGAAAAAGAAATAAAAGACATCTAAAGAAGAAAAGAAGTAAAACTCTCACTATTTGGTGGTGACATGATCTTATACCTAGGAAATCTAAAAAAACCCACATGAAAGGTAGTAGAGCAAATAAATGAATTCAGTGAAGTGGCAGGGTTAATACTCAAAAATTAGTATAATTTCCATTACCAATGAGTAACCCGATGAGGAAGTGAGGAAAACATTTCCATTAACAATAGTGATTAAAACAGTCAAATATATAAGAATAAAATTCACCAAGGACATAAAGGACCTAAGTTCAGAAAACTCCAAAACATTGGTAAAAGAAATCAAAGATGACATAAATAAATGGAAGGGTATTTCATGCTCATGAATTGGAAGACTTGTTGAGATATCAAATTAATCACAAATTAATTTACATATTCAATGCAATCACAAAATAACCAACAGCCTTTTTTTTGCAGAAATGGAAAACTCAATTATCACATTTATTTGGAAGGTAAGAGGCCCTGAAGAGCCAAAAATATCTTAACAAAGAAGAACAAAGGCAGAGAACTCTCACTTCCTGGTTTTAAAGCATATTACTTAGCTTTAATGGTAAAAAACAGCACATTATAAAAATAGACATTGACCAGTGAATTGAATTCATTGTTCAGAAATAGACCCTCACATTTATAGTCACCCAGCTATGACAGAATAGTCTATTCAACAAATGGTGTTGGAGGAAATGGATATCCATATCAAAAAGAAAGGAGAACCCATGTCTCAAATCTTATACAAATATGAACTCAAAATGGATCAAAGACCTGATATGAAATCTAGAGCCATAAAACTCCTAGAAGAAAATGTAGGGGAACATCTTCAATATCTTATAGTAAGTCCATTAATTATCATTAGTATATTATAAATAAGACCAGTTGGGCTGGTAACTCTGGCTATGTTCCAATTGTAAGAGTTTTGTTTAACATTATTTTAGATTATTTGAATTTTTTTCAGAAGGGTCTATTTTTTGGTAATACATTTGTGAGAATAGGCAAATAAATTTAGGTGTTTATTTTTTTAAAAGCAGTTGCTAAAGTCATATTGGTAAAAATTTCATTTCCTCAAAAGTCTCATGGCCCTCATGATTTCCTTATTACTCAGGGTGTAGGTAAATGTACTCAGAAGAGGTGTGATAATGGTGTAGAACACTGGACCAGTTTATCCTGTTCACTTGTGCATAAGGAATATGGCCCCAAACTGGTGGAAAGTAGTCCCATAGCATATAATTTCCACAATCACTTGGGAGGAACAATTGGAGACAGCCTTTGTCTGCCCTTCATTGAAGTTCACCTGGAACACCACAGTGAACACATGGGCATAGGAAGCTGCAATGGACATGAATGGTAGCAAAAAAATAACCAGGCTTTTTGATACAGGGAAGTTTCTTGACACATGAATGACAACAGTGAGGGAACTTCAAAGAAAAAAAATGGTTAATGAAAGTTAGAATATATAAAAAGTGTGTATTAAAGAATTGATGGAACTACTGACTCATGCCCATATGTCCGTGGACAAATTGTTTTGCTCAAGAGCACAGGATAAACTAAAGTGTGGCTGAAAACATGGAGGTTTGAATATTGCTGCCCCAAAATGTAATGGTCTTATTATTTGAAAAAGATTAGTTTTCATCTTAGGCACGTGGGTAGAGATATACATCATGTCAACCAAGGAGAGCTTACTGAATGGCAAGTACATTGGAGTGTGTGTTCTGATGCCCATTTCAAATAGATGCATCAGTAGAATATTCTCATTAGCACCACTGAAGTGAGGATGCTGATAGTAAGAAAGAATAAAGTGTTCATTCCATCATATTGGAAAAAAAAGTATAAAATCTGTTTCAAAATTTTTAGTTTCTGTCTTCAAGTTTTAAATCAAAACATCAAAGCAGAAAATACTTTTATATTTCATATAAGAGTGAGTGTCCTATAAGAAAATAAATAATCATTATTAATGCAATG
>JAQZBX010009876.1:10532-45352 GCA_029593785.1 Cabassous unicinctus
GATGGCAGAAAGGCCTAGCTGCTGAGCTAGTGAAATTTCATCCTGAACATTACCTAGACGACTTTTTGAAGATGAGGCAGTTGAATAGATTTTGAAGTATAATCCTTGGTGGACTGAAAAATATTCAAAAATGATGGTCAATTTGGGGAAGAGTCAGGAGCAAGACAATCTTGCTGCATTAGTGTCTTTTTCTGAAGAAGAGAAATATCAGCTATGAAAATGTGTCAATATATCTCACCTGCTGGATAAGAGAGCCCATTGTCAAGTGGACTATTGTTTGATTGATATCCTCCTGGCACATTGCTATGAAACATGTGTCACTGAAGGAGAGAAGAAAGTTGAATCTGCATGGAATATCAGAAAATTGAGTCCAACACTGTGCTGGTTTGAGACTTGGACTAATGTTCATGAAATCCTGGTGTCTTTTGGAAGAAGAGTTTTGTGCTACCCACTTTATTGCCATTTCAAGCTGGTGATGAAAGTCTACAGAGATGCTATAAAGATACTGCAATTATGTAAAAGTGCAGTTTTAAAGTGTCTCCTGGATATTCATAAAATTTTTCAGGAAAAAGACCCAGCTTATGTTCTAAATGACCTCTACACCTCAGCATACTGTGTGTGGATTCAGAAAGCCAAGTCTAAAAAGTTGGCAGCTCTTGCAGAAGCCTTAAAGAAAGTCTCCCTTACAAAGGCCCAGCAGGGATTGGAATTGGAGGAAATGGAAGGAGTGGCAGTTCTTGTCCAGGGGGAAGAAAGTGCCTTAAACGCAGCCCATTTGGTTTGCAGGCAACAGACAGCTCACCCTAGTTCTGAGGAAAGTGATTCAGACTAGTCAGACAGACCCTCATCATCTGAGACCCAAGACTCAGATTCAGACGATGACCTCAAAGATAGTGACTCTGAGACAGCAAATTCTTTGCAAGGTTCCCTTCTAAAAGAATACCGCACCCTGCTTATTGATGATGGTGGGGTGTGCAGAAACCCGGCCCTTCTGACATGTGACATTAGTCAGGGAAGACGACTTGCCTCATCACCAGCTCTTGGAGGGTCTAGGTCTCTGATAGAGGACCTTGGAGAACACTGCGGACAACTGTCCAGGTTTCCTGAACCTGATGGCTCTGCTTCCAGAAACCACAGTAACTCACAGGACAGAGACAACCATCCGGCAGACACCAAGTGACTAACTATGCAGTTTTGTTTGTTGTTGGGACGATGTCAGATTTGGTTTCATTTACTGAACTACAATTCCTCATTTTCTCTATATACTTATTTTTTCAAGAACGCACAACATTGTTTTCAGTGGGCTACTATTGATATCTTTTGATTTCCTTTTTGCAACTTTAAAAATAAAGTTCTAAAGTGTTTTTACCGAAGTGTAATTATGTAGAAAATAATAGTTCTACTGCCAGAATCTCTAGAATGTAAAGTCTAGTAATATTTTTGTATCTTAACTGAGATATGCTTGATGTGGAATAAACAGCACATATTTAAAGTGTGCAATTTGGTAAGTGTTGACCTAGGTGTACACCTGGGAAACCATCACCACCAGCTAGATAGTGAACATATCTGTCATCCCCAAGTGTCCTGCTGCCCCTTTGCCATCCTTCCCTCTGCCCCTCCCCACATGCCACTCATCGCCATTCCCCAGGCAACCACTGATCTGCTTTCTGTCACTATACATTACTTTGCATTTCCTAGAATTTTATTGAATTGAGCAATATGTACTTTTTTTGTCAGGCTTATGTCACTTGGTATAATTATTTTGAGATTCATCCATATGATAGCATGTATCAAGAGTTTGATGCTGCTGCTGTTTCTTCTTGTTTTATTATTGCTGAGAAGTATTTCATTGAATAGATTTATCTGTTCACCAATTTATGGACATTTATATTGTTTACAGTTTTTGGCTATTACAGATAAAATTGTTGTGGTCTTTTGTGTAAAAATAAAATAAAATAAAATAAAATAAAGCAAATCTTCTTAATAAATTCAATGAGATGTCTAAAGATAATAAGTATATTAAAAAGATACTGGGTGAGCACAAAGAAAAATTTGAAGGCAATCATAGAGAATTAACAGAGCTTATAGTAGCGAAAAACACAGAAAATGAAATGAAAAATACACTAGAGTCATATAACAGCAGATTTGGAGAGGTAAAAGAGGGATCCATGAGCTTGAAGACATGGCCTTCAAAAGGGAATACACAAAAGAACTAATAAAGTAGAGAATGGTAAAAATTGAACAGTCTTAGGGAAATAAATGATGGCAAGAGGTGTGCAAATATATATGTCATGTTTGTGCCAGAGAGAGAAGAGAAAAGGGTCAGAATGAATATTTGAATCAATAATGGTAGAAAATTTTCCAACCCTATTGAAGAACATAGATATCCATATCCAATAAACACAACATATTCCCATAAAAATAAATCTGAATAAACCTATGCAAATACATAAACTAATTAGAATGTCAAATGTCAAAACAAAGAGAAAATTCAAAAAGGGGCAAAAGAAAAGTGATGCATCACATGTATTTCTATTAGTCAGTCAAAAGGGTGCTAATGCAAAGTACCAGGAATCTGTTGGCTTTTATAAAGTGTATTTATTAGGGGTAGAAGCTTACAGTCAGTCACAAGGCCCTAAAGCATCCAACTTGGGATGTTTTATTGCCACAAACTCTATTGCCACATATTGAAGCAAGATGGCGGGCAACACCTGGAAGTGTTCAGGCTTCCTCTCGCATTTTAAGTCTCCATGGGCCCAGCTTCTTCCAATTTCAGCTGTATGGTGGCATAGGGGTCATTTATTTCCAGGCTCAGCTACTCTGGTCTCTTCACAAGGTCAGCTGTAAACTGTCAGTTAAATGGTTTGTTTCTCTTCCTGGGCTGCAGGATCAAAGCTGACAAGGTTCTCTCTTCTGTGTATCTTCTTCTGTGTTCTCCTGGGTACCTTCTTGAGTGAGTATCCATTTATATAGCAAAAGGGGGCAGAGACCCAACCCTGATCCACACTATTGATGTGGTCAAATCAAAGCCCTAATAACATACTTTAATCAAAGCCATCTCATCTGAATCTAATACAATTAATGGGTAACACCCAGAGGAACAGACTACTTTACAAACACAATCTATATCTCTTTTTGGAACTCATAAATAATATCAAACTGCCACACTCCATTCTCTGAATTTCAAAAATACATTACAATATTCAAAAATCCTTATTTCAATAGCAATGCTAAATACAAAATCACAGCACAATCAGTTTATAGAAATATACTTTGTCTTGGGGCAAAGTCTCCTCCAGCTGTAGACCTTTGAAACGTACAAAACAATTAATCTTCTTCCAATATACAAAGGTACAGACATAAAATAAACATTTGCATTACCATAAGGAGAATTTGGGAGGGAAACATCATCACAGGACCCCTACACTTCAAAAACCTGCAAGGCATGCTCCACTATATTACAAAGTCTGAGAGTCATTCTCAAGATGATAGTTTATTCCTCCTGGGGCATCATGGGTGTCCACCCTTTCCACAGGCTTACTCAATGGCCATTTCCTTGGTTCCACCCTTATCAAGAAAATTTGTGGTGTCTGAGCACCAGACCTCAGCCTCCAAGAACATTGGGGGTAATGGCCACTCTTTCCTCAATCTCTGGGGTACAGTCTCAACCCCCTTAGCACAGTGAGGTGGTGGCAACATACTCCCACATCTCTGGTGAACAAACCCAACACTCTCAGAACAGTGAATTGTCAACTTGGCCTTCCTTCATCTATGGGGGACAGGCCCACCTCTCTCAGAGTTATGGGGTGTAAACCTCACTCACCCCAACCAATGAGGAAAAGGTCCACCCCTCTCAGATCACTGAGGTGTTGACCTCACTCTTCCCAACCCTTGGGGAATGAGGTCCACCTTCTCTGTAACATAGGGTATCAAAACTTTCCCTGAACAGTGGGTCTCAGCTGAATCTAATATAATCAAACTGTTTCATGCCCAGAGGAACAAACCAGTTTACAAACATAATCTATATATCTTTTTAGAATTCATAAATAATATCAAACTCTCACACAAGGGATAGCCAATAAGATTAAGTGCCAATTTCTCATCAGAAACCTTGGAGATCAGAAAACTGTAGTACAATATATTTAAGACACTCCAAGAGAAAAACTATCAGCCAGATATCTTATATCTGGCAAGACTGTCTTTCAAAAATGAGGATGAGTATTGAATAGTCTCAGATAAACAGAAAATGAGAGTTTGTAACCAAGATATCAGCTTTGCAGGAAATGCTAAAGGGAGTGCTACAACCTGAAAAGAAAAGATGAGAAGGAGGCTCAGAAGACAGTCTAGAAATGAAGACTATGTTAGTAAAAGTAAATGAAAATGTAAAAAAGACTGGTGAAAATAAAACATGACAGATAAACCCCAAAGGTCCAAATGGGTAAAGTAAGTATTGCCTACAGTAATAACATTGAATGTTAAAGGATTAAACTCATCAATAAAAAACATGAGATGTGGAATGGATAAGAAAATATGAGCCATCTGTATGCTGTCTACAAGAGACTCATCTTAGACCCAAGGATACCAATAGATTGAAAGTAAATGTTTGGAAAAATATACTACACACATGCAGTAAACAAAAACAAAAGCTTGAGTAGCTATAATTATATTGTATGAAATGCACTTTAAAAGCAATGCTGTTACTAAAGACAAGGAAGAACATTATATATTAATAAAAGGAGTAATTCACAATGAGGAAAATCAATCATAAATATGTATTCACCTAACCAGGATACACCAAATATCATGAGGCAAACACTGGTCAAACTGAAGGGAGAAATAGATGCCTCTACAATACCTGGAGATTGAAAACAACACTCTCAGCATTGGATAGAACATCTGGGCAGAGAATCAGTAAGAAACAGAGCTTCAATAATATGATAAATGAACAAATCCTAGGACATATACAGACCATTTTACCCCAAAACAGCTGGATATACATTCTTCTCAGGGGCTCATGGATATTTCTCCAGAAACGACCATATTTTGGGTCACAAAGCAGATCTCAATAAATTCAAGAGGATCAAAATTATACACAGCACTTTTTCTGATCATATGGGAATAGAGTTGGAAATCAACAACAGGCAGAAAAAGGGAAAATTCACAAATATATGGAGATTAAACAACACACTCTTAAAGAATGAGTGAGTCAAAGATGAAATTGTGAGAGAAATCAATAAATATCTTGAGATAATGAAAATGAGAATAAAATATATCAGCACCTATGGGATGCGGTGAAGACAGTGCTGAGAGGGTAATTTATAGCTCTCAGTGATTACCTTATAAAGTAGAAAAAGCTAAAATCAATGACCTAACTACACAGCTGGGGGAAGTAAGAGAAAAACAACAAGCTCTTCCCAAAGCAAGCACAATTAATGAAATAACAATGATCAGAGCAGAAATAAATGAAATTGAAAACAAACAAACAAAAAAAAACAATACAGAGAATTAACAAAAGCAGAAGTTGGTTCTTCAAAAAGATTAATAAAATAAAAAACCTTTAGATATACTGACAAAGAAAAAAACCAAGAAGATGCAAATAAATAAATGAAAATGGGTCGTTACTACTGACACCACAAAAATGAAAAACATCATGAAAGAATATTATGAGCAACTGTATGACAACAAACAAGATAATGTAGATGAAATGCAAAAATTCCTAGGAACTTGTGAACAAACTACACTGATCCTAGAAGAAATAGAAGACATCAACAAACCAATTACAAGGAAAGAGTTTGAAACTGTCATCAAACAAATCCCCAAAATGATAAGCCCAGAACCAGATGATTTCACAGGTGAGTTCCACCAAGCATTCAAAGAAGATTTAATGTCTATCTTACTCAAATTCTTCCAAAAATATTCAACAAGAAGGAATGTTACCAAACTCATTCTATGAAGCTAATATCACACTAATAACAAAGATAGATAAAGACTTTAAGAAAAATGAATAGTATAGGCCCATTTCCCTAATGAATGTTTGCTAATAGAATGCAACAACACATGAAAAGATTTATTATTCATGACAAAGTGGGTTTTATACAAGGCATGCAAGGGTGTTGCAACACAAGAAAATCAATCAGTGTAATACTTCACATCAATAAATCAAAGAAGAAAAATGACATGTCATTATCAATTCATGTAGAAAATACATTTGACAAAATACATCACATTTTTCCTGATAAAAATACTACAAAAGATACGAATTGAAGGAAACTTTCTCAACAGTTTAACGGCCATACATGAGAACCCCACAGCTAATATTGTGCTCAATGGTGAAAGCTAATATTTCTGTTGAGATCAGAAAGAAGACAAGGATGACCACTGTCACCACTGCTGTTCAATATACTCCTAGAGGTTCTAGCTAGAGCAATCAGGGATGAAAAAGAAATAAAAAGCATCCAGATTAGAAAGGAAGAAATAAAACCTTTGCTATTTGTGGATGATATGATCCTATAACTGTAAAGTCCTGAAAAATCTACAATGCTGCTAGAGCTAATAAATGATATCAGCAGTGTGTCAGGATACAAGATTAATAGGGAAAAATCTATATTGTTTCTATACACTAGAAAGGTGCAATCTGAGGATGACATCAGGAAAAATAATTTCATTTACAATAGGGTCTAAAAGAAGGGTGTCCAGGTGTCCTTAGTGTTTTGAGAAACATGGTTGGCTGAGGTTATGCATATTAACACTTTGGGGCATCTGGCTGAGACTTAGATTACTAGTAGAAAGAGAAAAATAATCATTGCAAATTGTAAAAGAAAACGAGATTAGATGGAGAAATATGCGGTGGAAAGGATGGAGCAGTTGTTACCTTAAGCCATAAACTGGGTAAAATTTATGGGTAGTTATTATTTATGGTAGTTATTATTTCAATTACTTGGTCTCTATTTTGTCTTCTGTTAAATGTCAACTATTTCTTATTTTCCTTTTAGGGTGTAAGTTCAGAATTTTTCAGGTTGACAAATATTGTTTTACCTAAGACAAAGACAGAAGATTCCAATTATTATGAAATGGATAGGAAAATGTTATATTTGTTAAGCATATTTAATCTTTTGCCATTGAATTCAATGTGCTATACAGCCCCATGCCTTTTACAATCCATTCAGAGTGTACACTCAGTGGATCTCATTTTAATCACAGAGTGCTGCTGTCATCACCTCAGTCAATTTTAGAACAATTTTATTCCTCCAAAGGGAAAAATCACACTCTTTTTTGTTGACCTTTAGAATTCATACAATATCTGCTTTGGCACTACTGCAAAATATTAAAATATTACTGTTAATTTTCATCCATAATGTACATTAGTTTAATTTCCCATGTATCACCATATTCTTAACACTTAATAAAACAACATTATTATAAGTATACTATTAACCACAATATTTATCCACCGCTGAAATCACTATGTTATATATTCCTTAGATTATCCTCTGTCTTCCTATTAATTGACATTTACATTCCTAGGCCCTTTTCAGACACAATTCCATTTATAAATCAGGCAATTACATTTATAATGTGTTACCAGCAACTCTATCCATTTCCACACTTTTACAATAAACCTTATTAAAAATTCTACATTAACATCAACTTCAATTTTCCACCCACATTCTAACTTCTAGTAACCTATATGCTAGAGTTTACCTCCATGTGTTTAGTTATTGCATTCCATTCCTATTAGTGAGACCATACAATATTTGTCCTTTGTGTGTGGTTTATTTCACTCAACATATTATCTTCAAAGTTCATGCATGTTGTCATTTCTTCTTGCTTTCATTTCTTCTGACAGATGATTAGTTTTATTCGATCATATGTATATACCACACTCAGTGCCTGCCCACAGCAGAAACCTCACCAAGAACTGTCAGCCTTGATTGTTCAGGGAAATCCCATGGCAGATGTTAGGCATGGAGCTGAGGGATCCAGGGAAGCCCTGTAGCTGATGAGAAGTGTTTTGGGGCTGCTTCTGGGAACTATGCACTAGAGCAGAGTGGCTCCTAGCTGTCTCAATAAATTGTTATCATAAATAGAGTTATTTCCAATAGAAGGGTGCACCTGATCCAGCAACACAAAAGAGAAACATTTCTCTCACTGAGAAAGTGATTTATTGCAAGTGCACAAGCAAGGAATTGGGGGAAGCTTCCCCAAACCAGTTCAAAGTGAGAAGGGGTACAAGAGATTTTAAAAGCAAAGAAAAAGGGGGTGTGAGCAGTTTCTCAGTACTGCATTGTCTAAAGCACATCAAACTTAACTTTGGTTTCAGCAGCTAACAAACCACAGTTTAGCAAGGTCATGATTCCTTTCTCAGCCAACAGCTCAAGGATATCAAGTTTTTTTGTCTCTGAGAGAAGTTACAGATTCTCTGGGTCATAAAGTGCTTCTGACACCTTTCTGACTGGTTTTGCTTTGAGATGTTGTCTTATTCTTGTAATCAAAACTGAAAGGTCTGGGAGGGTTGTGGGAAAACGGTGGAAGACTGATAGCAAAGCTGAATGTTCTCACAAAAAACAATGGAGAAAGAGGCAAAAGCTGTCTAAGGGACCTGCTTTGGATATTAGCAGACCAGTACAGAGCTACTCAACTCCCTGGAGGGTAAGGGACAGAGAGACAAAGAGGTTGAAATGACAAACATGCATTACCAAACCCTCACAGTAGCTGGGAAGAACTCCCCTCCCCCACCCCCAAGATATTAAGTTGACTCACCCTGGCCAACAGAGAGGAACAGACATCTTCCTTCCTGTCAACTCTTTCAAAGGAAATGGGAGGGGAGTTTGGCATTTCTTCAGTCAGCTCAGCCATCAGAGCCCACTTTGAATCTCCACTCTGGACATTCAATACAGCAACACAGGAAAGCAAGACAAACACCTCAGTGGAAAGGTTCATTAACTAGCACCATCTGCTGGCTGGCCTGGAAATTGCATGGACAAAAACTTCACAATTTCTGTATCCAATCCCCGGGAGAAAATATGCATCCCACCAGTGAGTCCCTGGCCTGATATTGATATAGAGTACTTTGTGTTGTATTTAACCTTCTTAGTTTCATGGTGATGTATAGCCCTGATAGCAAAGGAAGGTGAAATTTTCTGGATACATTTTGTGCAACATTTCCTTTTACATAAAAAGGTTTTTAGAGATATTTTGAGAAAAAATATAAAAGGTAAGTTAGTCTATAGCTAGTATTGCTGGAAAGAAAATAAGATATACTTCTTATCCAATAAATATTATTTGAAAATAGGCATGATAAAAATGCTTTTCTGATGGGAGTAGTTAATCCATTCAAAATTATAAGAATAAGCCATGCTTTTGCAGCAGAGATAAAAGAAATCTTACATATAATGAATTATATTCTCTGACTCACTATAAATTTAAGTGAAATTGAGCAGCTCTTATAGAGTAGTTTTATCTTTTTACCAAACCACATATGTTCAATGCCATATATCCTTCATAGTTTTTGAGTAACAAATCAAAGAAATATTGTCTCAAACAATCTTTGAATTATAAAAATATATCATTAACATATATTTAATGAATAATTATATGATAGGCAGTTGAAGATATTATTTATTTATTTGCTTTTCTGTATTCAAATTAAAATAATTTTTACTTGAAGTAAATTAATTTTGACTTTTTAAATGAAAATATGATGTAATCATTTGATATAATAATATAGGAAATATAATATCAGGCAAAAACACATTTTTCATCCACAGTAGTTCTTAGGCATATGTGAATGGGTATTTGAGAGATTTATTGTGCATAGGATATTAAAAAGTACAAGTTAACTAGTTGAGGAAAAGATAGATGGAACTTTGATTCCTTCATATTCTATGTTCCTAAAAGTTTTCTTTAAATGAATAAGTTCACCTTCAGATTAAAACAGTTTTTTGAAAGTTATTAAAAAGTACTAAATATATATCAATATACTGATGAGAGAAAAATAATCTTTTCAGCAAAATATGGAAAAATATATGAATTATCTTCTGCAAAAATCACTTCAAAAGCATAAGGAAACTTTGTATGTTAATGTAAAGTGTCACAGTATGTGATTATATCTACCCCTTATATATGGATTTACAGTTTGGCATGCATTGAAATGAGCAAATGATCATTTCCTAAGTGCTTACCACTGTAAGGGATCATATATCAAGCCATTTGTTGGTAAAGAATGAAGACTAGGCAATTAGTAGCTATCCAATCTCCAACATTCTTACTGTTAAATGTCTCTTTTTGTATAATCAATCGATTTTTTTATTTTTAAAGAAGCTTTAGATTATATAAATGTTACATTAAACATATAAGGGATTCCCATAAGCCCCACTCCTTTCCCCTCTGACACTTTCCCACATTAACAACATCCTTCATTAGTGTGGTATCTTTGTTAAAATTGATGTATACATATTGAAGCATTGCTACTAACCACAGACTACAGTTTGCATTATAGTTTACACTCTGTCCCATGCAAATTTGTAAGTTATGAAAATATATACAATAGCCTGCCTATACCCATTACTGCAATGTTATGTAGGGCAAATCCAATGCCCTGAAAATTCCCTCATATTACACCTATTCTTCTCTCTCTCACCTCTCAGAACTTTTGGTGGCACTGCCTTTACATCAAACATCTGTTGATAGTTCTGTAAACCATTAAGTAGGAGAGAGGATATCAAACTAAGAGATGATTCAGGTTATAAAAGAGAACCTTTTAATAATTAACTATTCCATATTCCTTATATTTTACCTAGTATGTATCTGCATTTCTTTACTTGACATATGTGTTGCTGATTGAGAATAACCAACCCCATTCAATATATATCCATCTTATGCTCAATAAAGCAATTATATTTAGAGACAATAAATTAATTCACTCTCAAAAACCCAACAGCTTTGTGTGTCTGTTGATGTGATTTTGTCATTGCAACATTTTTAACACAGGTAATAAGATACAGTGTAAGAAAAAATCAAAATGAAACCTGAGTTAGGGATTTTCTTTCTTTAATTGCATTGACTTGTTCGAAAACAGTGCTTCAATAGATTAAATAAGTTCTCAGTTTTCTTCAATCAACTGAAATAAAACTATGAAGCAAACATCATGCATATTTTGATTTTTAAAATATTACATATTTTACATTTTAATTGAGTTTATTTTAGACTACTTTTATATGAATTTATAAAACTTAATTTTGAATTAAAAATTAAATTATTGAAGCATAAATCAGAGCTCATTTATACTTAGCAGTGAGAAACTTCCCTGAGTTTAAGCTAAAGTAATGAATCTCAGTGTATTAAATTACTTTCTGCTCTTCAGTTTTGTATTGCTCTCAGTATTTGTTGGAGAAGTAGCAAATGATATATGGTAATACACCATAAAATAAACATAAATGTGATGAAATATTTTTTTATAACCAAAGGTCACACTCCTTAAGGGGCCAATGTCAATTAGGTGCAATGTATAGATTTTCCTAGTTGGAGCATCAGAATAAATGTGTATGCTTCCAACAATAAAACATAAGTAGATATAGACTGTGGAAACTAGTGACTCTGACTGCATTTTTTCAGGAAAGAGACTAGTCTTTTTCTGTGTTGTGTGAAATTTGTTTTTTGATTTTTCATAAATGTAATGTTTAATATTACCTAAATTTTGAGGAACATCTCCAATAATATATTGCCTGAACATTAACGAATTTAACCAAATTACCCACATCATTCTTATTTCCACAAAATAACATATGAGTCAATCAAGGTTCTCTCCATTCCCCCCCCTTCAGAATAAGTTAATGCCCCTTTGGACTAAGAACTCTTTGTTGTCACACAGAATTCTACTGGTTTAAGTACTGATGAAGAATATCCCCAAGGCTTCTGGCCAAACTATATCACCAATAGCATCATTTGCATGTTCATTTATTTCTGTTGTTTTTGTAGTTTATCATATTAATAAGTCTTTTGAGTATATATAGTGAAATTTCTGAATGACATACAGCAGGCATCTGGTTTGATACTAGGCTTCTTTTGGTCCTCTTTGGATGGTTTGTTGTTTTCAGCTATCCAATTATTAAAAAATAAAGACAAACTTACCAATCTTGATTTTAAAATGAAAAACACTTTAAGAAGATTCCACCTTTAGAGGCCACATTAGGTAAAATGCTTAAGCATAAAAACAGATTACTTAGAACATTTATATGTGATTATGATATTGTTTAGTTAACTGCTGTAAAAATATGCAAACATATTAGATCTCTCTGAAAATCAGACTTGCTTTTTGAGAATAAGGAAAGTATCTCTTTAAGATATGTTATTAAGGTAAAATAGCAAAATAAAACAACTAACATATTTCACATACTTTTATATAAGATATCTTATGAGTGGCATCTCATTTTCACAGTCTCCAGCTATTGCAAATCAAGACTACACAAAACCAGTGAATGTTCTCAAGTGTCTGTGTAAATCTATATATATATAAAGACTATAGAAATAGAAGTAGAAATAGATACAGATACAGATAGATTTCTAGATATAAATATGGGTATAGATGTATATAAAATGGGAATTACAGATAATAACACAGAAATAGATATAATAGGTAAATTAATTGATATATGTATATATATAGAGAGAGAGAGTAATAGATAAAGAGACATATATGAACAATATATAGAGGGAGAGAGATTATATAGAAATGTATGCATTTTAATTTTATTCAAATTCTACTTATTAATTATATCAAAATTTGAAGGGGTCTATGTGTATTTCCTTAAAATACTGAGAATTTAGTGTCTTGGAAATTTTGGATAAAACTATTTTTAAAGCAGCATGTGTTGACAGTGCAATAGTAATGAGAACCATTTTGCAGTAAAATGTTTTATTTTTAAATAGTTGAAACACATAATATATATACGCCCATGCAAGTAGGAAAGAGATAGTTGTTGGAACACTGTACAATGGCAGTTGTCCCAGTTTGTGGTGGGAATAAATATTTTTCTAATCTAACCAGGTTAATGAGTTAGGAGGTAAAGAATGTGGAGATTGACTAATCATACCAGAGGAATTGTTTTTTTTCTCCTGGGACTATTTCACCACATTCAAGTCCCCAATCTTATCTACTCTCTCATCTTTTCTGTGTTTATTGTGACACTTGTTGGCAATATTATGATGATTATTTTCATTTGGTTGGACTCATGACTCCATATACCTATGTACTTTCTTCTCAGCCAACCTTCCATCATGGACCTCTTGTATAGCTCCACTATTGTCCCCAAGATAGCTGCTGATTACTTATCTATGAAAAATACCATTTCCTTTGTAAGCTATGGAATTCAGCTCTTCCTCTTTATGACCCTTGTTGGCTCTGAGTACCTTCTCCTGGCAGTCATGGCTTATGACCACTATGTGGCTATATGCTATCCTTTCCATTACTCAGTCCTCATGCACCTTAAAGTCTGTGCCTTCATGGTGGCTGGCACCTGGCTGGGTTCACTGCTCAATGTCTTGGTCTATGTCATATATACTCTGAATTTCCCTTAATGCTCCTCCTTGAAAATTCATCATTTCTTTTGTGAGATCCCAGATCTCCTGAAACTTGTTTGTGCTGATGCATCTATTTATGAAAATAGGCTTCAGGTCAGTAGTGTTGCTTTCCTTCTCATTCCAATATCTGTCATTATGGCCTCATATGGGCAGATAATTTCTACTGTTTTGAGATTAGGCTCACATTTAGGAATGAGAAAGGTTTTGGCAACCTGTTCCTCCCATATGATTGTGGTGTCTCTCTTCTATGGAACAGCCATCTTCAAGTATTTTCTACCAAAACCATATCACACTGCTGAGCAGGATAAAATACTGTCTATCTTTTATACCATTGTCACTCCCATGCTCAATCCCCTCATCTATAGTCTTCAAAACAAAGAGGTAGCTAAAGCCCTCAGGAAAATTCTGATATCAATCAAGAATAAGACATAAGAAGATGGACTTCTGATACAGAATTTTATTACTATAACAGAGATAAACAGCATACAACAAACAAATTACTACTTTTCTGGAGACAACACGTGGAAAGGTTCCTTCATTTACTTTTGGTAAAATGATAATGGATCAGATAACCCCTTCCTCGTGAGGTTCATTTGAACTTCACAGTAATATTAAACAGAATGCTCTATGTCAGAAGACACACAAAATTTAAAAGTCTAGAAAAAACAATAGAGAACACTAATGTCTTTTTGGGTTTTTGTTTTTTTAAAATTTTATTTTATTTTTAAAGAAGCTTTAGAATATATAAGTGATACATTGAAAACATAAAGGGATTCCCATATATCCTACTCCTTCTCTTTCCCACACTTTCCCCCATTAACATCTTTCTTTAGTGTAGTAAATGAAACTATGAAACTAAGAAAGCACCTACATCCAGAATAGGCAATATTTTGCATGTATTCATCTCTCATCTAGCAATATACAAGAATATTCATTAACCTCCTTATATTGTTAACATTTCATAGATTCTAAAATTTAAAATATATTTAAATTTGCAAGTTTTCAAGATGATAGAATTCTTAAATGCATAATTCCACAATGTAAAATTGCATTTTTAAAAAAACTTTCCTATTCTTTACATTTGAGTATTATTTTAGACAGGTAAGGTATTTTTAAATCTCTGTTTACTACAGTGTTTACTTTTTCTGCTACCTTAACATGTAAAACACTGGATAGATTTTCATAAGATGTTTAAGAGAAGGGTGCATAGTTTAACTTCAAACATGGATAGTAGGCAAAAAAAGAATTAATTTTGGAGTTAATGCTAAGAAAATTATATATCAACCACAGGAAACAAATATTACCTCAAAAGACAGCGTAGGATATTCTAGGTACATAAATTTTAACTATAAAGGAAAGGAGATAATACTAAATCCCAAGAAGTGATGTGCTGAATTTCATCTATTAGTTTACATTTAACTTGCTAGAGGAAGAAAGAAAAAAAAATGTATATATGTGCAACTCTGCTTAAGACACTTACTGTTAAACTGTAATTGTGTTTAATCACACTCCTGAATCATTTCAGATAAGTTAATGTGTCTGCAAAATTTCTTAAAATCAAGATCTATTCACTGAAAAGCATTTTGTTCCACTTAGATTGAAGAATCTTACTGTTAATTAGTATGCATGAGTTTTACCATTCTTTTTCTGTAAGTTGTATGTTGATACATTTGTTCCCTTATTGTTTATTATGTTTCATAAAAGGCTTTGAATAAAGGTACATTTTGGTGGTGTCCCATTCATTTTTATTTTTGCTGTGAATAAATAATATATATGTTATATATGTAACCATACTATTAAAAATTAGTAAGCTTATTTTAGAGAATTTTTTAAAAGACTTTAAAATAATTTTAGAAGATGATATTTTCTGTTTGTTAAAATGTTATTTGTATGGAAATTTGGCCTTCATTATGACTATTTGTTCAGTTTATTTTAATATAGAAAATTACTGTTAATTATAATTACTTATTGATGCATATTTGGAAACAGTAAATATCCATCCTGTGAATATTTCCATGATGTTAGGATATAAAATACAGGTCTCAGACTTCCAGTTTCTGGACCAGCATGCAAGCATCTTGGAAATCATCATTTCCATCCCTAAAACAACAAAATGCTCAATAATCTGAAAAACAACAGCTCATCATATGTCTATCAGAGAATTGAGGTCACAGTACAAGCCAGAGCCCTGAAAATACAATTGAAGCAGTTAATGTGAATTTTTGCTAACCTCAAGAAGTAAAGAAAAAGAATATCTCTAATGAAGGCTGTACAAGTAGGGATGCTTGAACTCTAGTTGATCAATTTGTGCTTGCTCAGTGTGGACAATCTTGAGATTCAAAGATACCAGAAGACCAGATATCAAGGTTTGGGACAATGCTTTCCTGAGATTTATTTCCAATATCCACACTATTTTCCTATTGTGAAGACTGGGGTTAATGCTTTCTTATATTCCAGTATGGAGAGGGAAAAAATACACAATTTGAAATATACATAGATTGATCTGTTTTCCTTAAAAAGTCTTCCCTCAAAAGTAGCTATTTCACCAGAGACTAACAGACTGGTTTTTATCAGATCCTAAGTACCAGGTAGAAAGAAAATACTGAATTGCACTCACTTCTACATTTCCATGTTTTGGACAGGAAATACTGAAATCAGACCCGCTCTAGCTTTAGATGTATGGGAATGGAAATATTCAACAATAGCCTGCTCTGCATTTCCTGTTTCTTCCTGGGGATGGGGGAGATTACTAGGCTGAAAAAAACTTGTTTAGTTCACAGTATAGGAAAAATTTTAAGTAAAATATGGAGATCTAATCATAGGATTAGGGAATGCTTCTCACAGCACACACATCGAAGGACCTCAGTAATGCTCCTGTATAAGAGACCTGGATTACAAGAGAAAGAAATGTAAGTCTCAGACCTTATTTAAGATGTCTTTAGGAAAATTCAAAGAAAATAGAGGAGCCAAAATAAAGGAAACCAAGCCAGTGGAACTACTAGTCAATGGATTAACCAGTGGAAACTGTAACCTCTAGTAATTTTCAGCTGCAGAAATTTACAAACTCTGCCTAACATCCAGCTATACAAACGTATAGAATTCAGAAAACCATTTGGATGTTTCTATTAAAGTTATACACATTCCAATATTAACTATGGCCAAGCAAGTGATTTTTAGGTATGTACCCAAGATATTTAGATTTATAGGCACACAGAGAGAATTGAAGAAGTTTATGGCAGTTTTATTCATAATAGCTATAAATGTCCAACATGAAATAAAGATAGATTCAGGGAAAGAAGGGAGGAAGGAAGGAAGGAAGGAAGGAAGGAAGGAAGGAAGGAAAGAAGGAAGGAAGGAAGAGAGAAAAGGAAAAGAAATAGAATAATAAGGAACAACAAAAAATGTAGAAAGGACAAAAATGAATGAATGGATGGATGTACAATGATCCATGGAGCATTTTATTCATTTTATAGGTGATCTTGATGTTATGTGTTTGGATACATTATATTTCTTGCACACTGTATTCCTGGATGTTTAAAGAGCGTTAAAGAATAATAGTTATTACATGGGGACATAGTTTTTGCAGCATAAAAAAGCTGAAATCATCACTTTTTGGATTTTATTTTGAAAATCAAACAGTTTAAATAAAAACACTTTATTTCTGAAAAGAGGAATGAAGACATTTATAATGTATTTTTTTGATTAAGAATTTCTGTGAATTCATACCTTTCCAAGAAGTAGAATACTCAAGACTTTATTTGTTGCACAGTCTAATCATAAAGGGGTTCCTAAAGCCACATTTGTACAATTTTCATTATGTCAAAACTTTTCTCCTGGTCTATACATTAAAGTGATCTGGCTGGCAGACTGGTACTCAGCTGGCTCCCAGAGTGAGGTGCACCAACAGGGAACTAAGTGTGCATGTTGGTGCCAAACATTCCTTTGAGGGGATGGGCTGCAGGTCAATCAGGTGCATGGACTGATACTCAGCTCTCTCATGAGGAGATGGGAGCAGGGGAATAGGTAATTAAGCAGAGTGACAAGCACCCAGCCAGCCTAGGGAAGAGTAGAGCAGTAGTGCAAATGCGTTTGCTGGTGGACTTGATGGAAGGGAAATCACTGGGTAATCAGGGGTGTTGGGTTCCACAGTGCAGGGGGAAAAAGGTGTGTGTGGTGGTGAGATAAGGGAGGGGGACCAGCTTTCATCTGGTTCCTGAAAAGAGGAAAGATCCAGGCCAGCACCAAAGCAGCTCTGGGGAAAGAGGAGGGGGAATTGATCAGGTGGGATGACATGCACCCACCCAGTCCTGGGAGGGAAAGGAACTGGAGTAGTGAGGGTTTGGGTTGACAGGTTCCCAACTGACACAGGTAAGAAGGGAGATGTGAGAGTCTGCCAGTGAGGTGAAAGGTGCCCAAACAGTATAGAGGAGAGAGGAGTTTGGAAAGTCAGTTAGCAAGCTATCAGATACCCTATAAGCCCAGGGGAGAAGTGAAATGGGGAGATCAAACCTGCAGGTTGTCACAAACAATGGGGACTCCTGGGAGAGGGGAGCCATGGGACAAAAAGCCTCAGGAGGGGGAACTTAGACTGTTTCTTTTTTTTTCTTCTTCTTCTTCTATGTGTGGATTCCTTACCTGTGGAGGGTAGGCCTCCATGATGATTGAAAAATTTCAACAGGATTTGAATGACAACATGACATACCCAAACATATGTATTATAGGCATCCCAGATGTAGAAGAGGAGGAAAAAGGAGCAGAAGGAATGTTGGAGGAAATAATGGCCTAAAATTTTCCAACTTTTATGAGGAGTGTGGATGTACATTTCCAGGAAGTGTAGTACACTCCAAACAGAATAAATCCTGTCAGGCTAACTCCAAGACCCATACTTATCAGATTGACATTCACTCAAGACAGAGAAAATACTGAAAGCAGCAAGATAAAAGAAATCCATCACATATAAGGGAAGATCAAAATGATTCAGTGGTGATTTTCCATTTGAAATCATGGAAACAAGAAGTCAGTGATATGACACAGGTAATGTGCTAAAAGAAGATAAGCAGAAATTGAGAGATTGTAAAAAGAATCCTGCACTTCCAGAAATGCTAAAAGGAGTCCTGCAGGTTGAAAGGGAGTAACAAGAGAGAGAAGGTTGGAGGAGAGTGTAGAGAGGAAGATTATTAGTAAGAATAACTAAAAGAATAAAAAAAGAGAAACAAATATAAAATATGTCATAGGTAAACCTAAAGAAAAAATGGCCAAAATAAGAACTGTCTTGACAGTAATACTATTGAATGTTAACGATTATGCTATCCAATCAAAAGGCATTGATTGGCAGAATGGATAAGGAAATATGCTGCCTAAAAGAAACTCACTTTACAAACAGGGATACAAGTAGGTTGCAAGTGAAAGGTTGGAAAACAATTTTACACTAACCAGAAAAGGGCAGGAAAAGCTATAGGAAAATCACTAAGTTATCAAATTAAGTGCAAAATTGTTTTAAGAGGTCAAAGAAGAACACTATATATTAATTAAAGGGGTAACCTATCAAGAAGAAAGAATAATAAACATTTATGCACCTAACCAGTGTTCCCCAATGTACATGCGGCAAGCACTGGTCAAACTAAGGGGAGAAAGGTATGTCTCTACAATCATAGTGAAGGACTTTAATACACCATTACCACCATTAGACAGAGCATCACAATAGAGGGTCAACAGGAAACAGTGACCTTGAATAACACGTGAGAGGCACTAGGCATAATACATATACACCGAATATTACACACAAATACAGCAGGATAATCATTCTTTTCAAGTGCACATAGATAATTCTCCAGGATAGATCACACGCTGAGTCACAAAACAAGTCTCAGTGAATTTAGAAAGAATTATACAAAGCATTTTCTCTGACCACAATGGAATGAAGCTGGAAATTAATAAGGGGCAGAGAATGAGAACAGGCATAAACATAAGGAAGTTGAACAATGCATTCTTAAAGAGTCTGTGGGTAAAGTAGGAACTTGCAAGAGAAATCAGTAACTACTTTGAAGTGAATGAAAATGCAAATGCTACATATCACTATATTTCACTACAGTGAAAGCAGTGCTGAGAGGGAATTTATCACCAAAAATACCTATATTAAAAAAGAAGAAAGAGCTAAATTCAAAGACCTAACTGCATACCTGAAGTAACTAGTAAAATAAAAAAATATTAACAGCAATAAAAAGGGAAGAAATAACAAAGATTAGAGCAGAGCTAAATGAAATTGAGAATAAAAAAAAAATCACTAGAATAAATGAACAAAATCAAAAGCTAGTTCTTGGAAAATATGAATAAAAATGACAAACTCTTAGCTAGACTAACAAAGAAAAACAGACAAGATGCAAATAAATAAAATAAAATATGAGAGGGGGGTAACACTTCTGATCTTACAGAAATAAAGGTTATCATAATACGATACTTTGAAAAATTTATTCATGCCAACAATATCGTCAATTTAGATGAAATGAATGAATTTCTAGGAAAAGATGAGCAACCTACACTGATGAAAGAATAAATAGAAGAACTCAACAGACCAACCATCAATAGTAAGATTGAATTTGTTCTCAAAATCCTACCAATGAAGAAACGCCCAGGACCAGATGACTTCATGGGTGAGTTCTACAAATCATTCCAGAAAAAAACTAACACCAATCCTGCTTAAAATCTCCAAAAATAGAAGTGAAGGGAGCATTACCTAACTCATTTTATGTTGCCAACATCACCCTTATACCAAGGTTACGTAAAGATACCACAAGAAAAGAACACTGCAGACCAATCACTCTGATGAACTTAGATGCAAAAATCCTCAACAAAATACTTTCTAATTGAATCCAACAACACATCAAAGGAATGAGACATCATGACCAGTTTTATCCCAGGTGTACAAGGATGATTCCACATAAGAAAATCAATGAAATACTCCATATTAACAGATCAAAGGGAAAAATCATGTCAGGTCATGCAGATGACATGATCTTATACATACAAAGCCCCAAAAGGTCTACAACAAAGTTTTCTGAGCTGAAAAATGAATTCAGCGGCATATAAGATCAACATGCAGAATTCAGTATCTTTTCTGTACACTAATAAGGAAAAATATGAGAAGAAATTCAAGAAACAAATTCCTTTAAAAATAGCAACTAAAAGAATCGAATATCTAGGAATAAAGTTATCTAAGTTTGTAAAGGACTTGTTCACAGAAAAGTGCACAACATTGCTAAAGGAAATCAAATAAGACTTAAATAAATGGGAGAATATTCCACATTCATGAATTGGAAGACTAAATATTATTAAATATAATTATATGATTAAGATGTAAATTGATTTACAGATTCAATGAAATCCCAATAAAAGTTCCAATAACATTTTTTACAGAACTGGAAAAGCTAAATCAATTTATTTGGAAGGGTAAGGGGCCCAGTACACCCAAAAACATCTTGGAAAAGAAAAACCAAATTGGAGGAATCATACTACCTGACTTTAAAGCATACTGCAAAGCTACAGTTTTCAAAACTGAAATGTATTGGCACAAGGTTAGATATAATGACCAATGGGATGAACTGAGAGTTCTGATGTAGATCATCACATATACGGTCAACTGATATTCAACAAGGCCACCAAGCCCATTCAAGTGGGACAGAATGGCCTCTTCAACAAATGGCCCTGGAAGAACTGGATATCTATATTCAAAAGAATGAAAGAGGACCCCTAATTCACACCTTGTATAAAAATTAACTCAAGATGTATCAAAGACTGAAATATAAGAGCCAAGACCATAAAACTCTTAGAAAATAATGTAGGGAAGTGTTTATTAGACCTTATAGTAAGGAATGGATTTATAATTTTTACACCCAACACATGAGCAATGGGAATGTTTTTGCAGTGGATCAGGATGATGGTGGTGCAGTGATGTGAGTGGGGTGGTGTTGGATTGTGAGTGAGAGAGGTGTTAGGGGCTGGATTGGGCTATCCATGTATCTGTGGGGAGGGCTGGAGGAAGGAAGAGATGAACTCTGGGAAGGTGAAGGTTATGTTTGAGAATACAATTACGGGAGCATTCTTTGGCAGCTATGACAGGGGGCCTGTCACTTATGCAGGTTGTTGTGGTGGGGGAATGGTAAGTAGCGTGAATCTTTGAAATACAATTTAACACTCATTAATCTATTTGTGATTCAAGGAACATGTCAAATTGGTCAATACAATATAAGGAATTATTTATTCTCTTTTATTTTGACATAGGGTCTGGAAAATTGGAAAGAAAAAAAAGTGCTTACCAATATGTTCTCTAATGTGGCTTTTGTCTAAGCCAAACTCAACATATAAACACATTACATTCTCCCTGGTGTGGGACTTGACTCATGGGGATAAACCTCCTTGGCACCAAGGGATTATTACCAAGAACCAACTAGCAATGCATCCAAGAAAAGACCTTGACCAAAGGGAGAAATACCAAATGCAAATGAGGTTTTATACTTAAGAGATTTCAAAGTGAGTCCCAAGGTCATTCCAGAGGTTACGGGTACACAAGTCTCATCAGTTTCTCATTGACTGCCACAGTGCCTCAAACAGTGGGGCTCTTGAAGGATCTAAAGAAAACTAGACACTCTAAGCAGGGCAGACAAGCAGAGGAATTTGGCAACCCCTGTCAGGGGCCTTACTTTGGAGTTTATACTCCCTAGTGTATCTGAGATAGACTCATTTATAGTTTCCCTACACTTTGCCCTTTTGCCTCTTTTATTTGAGCCTATAATTAGCACTATACTTGTTAAATATATGCCTTAGTGACTTCATTTTTGGTCTGTTCATGTGACAGTTGAGCCCTGAATCTCAGCAGAGTTGCAAGACCAACTCTCCAGTTCAGTGGATTCGCTCAGGACAACTAACAAGGTGATGATGATGGACAATGCCCATCCCAAGGAACAGAGAGTGTCTGCAACTACAAGCAAGATAGTTCCATTCATCTGCCCCATAAGTTCTAAGCCCCCTCTCAGTTAGAAAGAATGGGCATCACCTTCCCAAGTCCCTCAAGATTGGGGAATGAACAATGGATTAAACTAGATTTATTTTTATCCTATTGTAGACTTATGATTATTCTATCAAAAGAAGAGCATTTATCATATAAAGGCAGTGGCCACCACAGGTTCTGAGGGAGAGGGAAGAAGAGGTGAAATATGGGGACATTTTCAGGACATTGGAATTGTCTTGCATGACATTGCAATGATGGATACAAGCCATTATATATTTTGTCGTAACTATACAATTGTGTAGGGTGGAGTATATACTATAATGTAAACTGTAATCTACTGTTAGTTGCAATGCTTCAATATGTGTTCATCAATTGAACAAATATACCCCCACAACTTTTTAAATTAAAATACAAATTAAATACATATGTCAAAACTCTTTTTTAAATTGGTTGTATTAATTAAACACCTTCTAATGTAAGAGTTCCCTTTATATCACAACCTTAAACAATGTATTCTTTCATATTTTAAACATTCTGCAGGTTTTAAGAGTGGATATTTATCTGTGCTTGTCACTTTACTTTTTATGTCCTTGACCAATAATGAGGTTTTCCAAATATTCATATTTTACCCATTTCTGTTTTATTTCAGTAGTTGTATTAAATTATATTTCTCTTAATTTTTTACCCAAGGCAGAAAAGTTTTGGATTCCAGACTTTTTTGCCTTTCGTTATTGTAGATTGAGAATACCATGCCAGGAGAAGCAAGCTGAGAAGACAAAATCCTATCATTATTACACAGCAACCATTTCACAAAGCAGTGCCATCACTCTGAACTAAGTTAGTTGCCAATGTATGCCTGAATGTATTCATGGAACATATACATAATCTTCTTATATAATAGCAGTTCAGACAAATCCACACTTGGTTCCCCATTCTCTCCTCCCAGGAGTTCAGGGATGGCCCCAGGTTGAGCTATCTCTGGCCATAATCTAAGGCTTCTTTAAAAATAAAAAATAAAAATAAAAAAAGGTGACGCTAACTGGTTTGGCAGAGAATTTTATAAACCATCATTTGTGATTTCTTCTTTGCTTAATAGTTCCGACCTCAATTTATTCCTTTCTTCCCTCATTTGACTATAAATCAATGAAAAGAACAGGCGAGTCCCTCAAACTTGGCTTGAAATTATCCACAGTTAAATATCCAAGTTCATCAACTGTAAGTTCTGCTTTCCACATGAATGCAGAATGAAACTTTGCAAAATTATCTGCCATTTTATAAAGGCTCACCTTACCTCCATTTTCCCCAATAACACATTCCTCCTGTGGCCTCAGGAAAAGCACCTGAATGTCCATATTTCTACCAAACTCCTTTTAAGATGATATGTGTATTCTATGAGATTACAGAAGGCATCTTTACAGCTTTAATTTTTTTTCTCAGCCATCATAAGACATGATTTTAATCACCATATCTCCACCAAGAGTCTCTTCAAAGAAATCTACCTTTTTCTAACAAGTACTTCAAAATTTTTCCATCCTGTAATCATTACCCAAGCCCACAGCCACTTCACATATTAGGTACCTAAAAGCAGCACCTCATTCTGATACCAAAACGATATATTGTGAGATGTTCTACAAAAATTACCATAAAGTGTGCATATGTAAATATCAAAAATTTATTGGCACCCAGCTTTAGAGGCCAGAAATTCCTAACCAAATTTTAGCAAGATAATGCCTTTTCTTTGAGTCTGCAGCCTCTGGGGCTTGCTTGCCACCCTACTTGAGCTTCCTTGGCTTGTCTCTGCTTTCTGCCACATGGGAAATCCTCTCCATGTGCCTGCAATATGAATGCTGCTGAACTTCTACTATAAGGTCTCCAGTAATATAGATCAACACAAACCTTTGCTCAGTTGGCCACACCTAAATAAGATCTTCAAAGATCCTATTTACAAATGTGACCACACCATGACTTACTTTAAGATAATCAAAGATATATTTTACAAATGTGTTCATATTCACAAGAATTCATATTAAGTTTAGTGACATTTTTTATTGTTGCACATGTCTTAATCTACCACAGCTATCAGTTAAAAAGTTCAAGGTAGACTGAAATAGAAGGAAAATTTTCTGCCAAAACAAACAAGCACCAGAACAAAAATCAGATATGAAGTATATATTGTAATTATCACAGATAATTTAAAAATAATTATTTTAAACATAGCCAACATATGAGAACAAATGATTAATTTAAGAATAGTGATGGAAATTCTCAGAAGCAATTAAGGAATTGTTATAAAAAGCACTGTAAAAGAAATGAAGAATGTCTTTGAAATCAGTAGACTGTACAGGGATGAAGAAAGTACTAAAAGTTGAAGATAGTTCCATAGAACTATAAAAAATAAATTTCAAAATAGAACAACTTGGGATTGTGTAAAATTTTCAAAGTATATGTGACATACACTTGAATTTTTAATGATATGACAATTTTATGTATTCAAAATATATGCCATATTGCAATAAAAGTACGGACTACACAAAAAGTAAACAATCTCTGACCCACACCATAACTGAAACAATTTTGAATTTCCATCCTGGGGCGTTCTGATACCTTTTCTAATAGGGCAGCAAGAATCTCCTGAATACAAGGGGCATGACAAGTGGAGAAAGACAGACCATATGCCAGGCCCTTTATACTGATGATTGAACTTATGAACATTTTCTTGTGAAATTGAAACTTAGCCTAGTATTATATATTGCCTAAGAGTTACATCCTGAAAGCCTCCTTGTTGCTCAAATGTGACCTCTTTCTTATCCAAACTCAGCATATAAATGTACTACCTTCTCCCCTGCATTGGACAAGACTCCCAGGGATGGGCCTTCCTGGCAACCAGGGATTATTACAAAGGACCAACTAGCAATGTATTGTGAAAAAGACCTTGACCCAAAGGGAGAAATATTAAATACAAATGAGTTTTTATGGCTAAGAGATTTCAAGGAGAGTCAGGAGGTCAATCCAGAAGTTATGGTTATGCATGTGTCAGCAGGATCTCATTGACTTTCACAGTAAATAGTGTTTCAAACTGTGTGTCTTTTGAGGACTCTAGAGCCCTATAAGCAGGGCAGACAAGCTCAGGAATTTGGCACCCTGTCAGAGGGTCTTACTTTGGAATGTATACTCACCAGTGTAAAAGAGTTAGACTCATTTACAGTATCACTACACAAGGCTCTTCTGCCCCTTTTATTTGAACCCATAATTAGCACTATACTTGTTAACAGTATGTCCTAGAGACTTATATTTTTGGTTCATTCATCTGCCAGTTGAGCCCTGAATCTCAACAGAGTTGCAACACTTACTGTCCACTTCATTGGACAGGAAGCTAAAAAGGATATCATGTTGTGCAACTCTCACCCCAAGAGAGTGCCTGCAAGTGCAAGGAAGATAGTTCTGTCCATTTACATCATGTGATCTAAGCTCCCTCTCAATTAGAAACAGAGTGATCATCACCATTCTAAAATCCTCAGGATTACAGAATGAACAATGGACTAATGTAGAATTAATTTTATTCTATTTTAGACAATATTATTCTAGGAATGTAAGAACTTTTATCATTGATATAATGGCAGTGGACAGCAGAGATTATGGTGGGAAGGGGAGGTAAGAGTAGGTGTAATACAGGGGTATTTTCAGGGCATTAGAATTGTCCTGCATGACATTGCAATGACAGATACAAGCCATTATATATTTTGTCATAACCTAGAAAATTATGTGGGACAGAGTAATCTATAATGTAAACTATAGTTCACAGTTAGAATCAATGCTTTAATAAGTGTTCATCAATTGTAACAAATGTATCACAGTAATGAAAGATGTTAATGGGAAAGTGTGAGAGGGGGAGGGGATTGCATCATATGGGAATTCCCTGTAATTTTAATGTAATATTTATGTCATAAAAGTTCCTTTAAAATATATATTAAAAAACAGAAAAGGTAATTTTTATGAATGCATATTGTAGACAAAGTATATTTCTTTATCTTTATTTTGTAAGAAGAAAAGACAAATTCCTGTATGTCTATTTATTTAGCCTTTTAAAATTTATTTATATAAAAAAATATTCCCAATACATTAAACCATTTAGTGAAAAGTTTATTGAATTGGCAAGAATTCAATCACAAATCTGTCACTGTTGGAAACTGGGCAACTTACACATTTCTACAGAGTTAAGCTACTCATTTTAAAAATATGAACAATTAAACATAATTCATATTTTCTATGAATAAAAAAAATTCATATAGATGCATGTCCTAAACAAAATGTTAGAAAACTTAATGGGTGATTAGTTTTCCATTTTAGGTATGTAGAACTTAGACTTCTGGAATGCAAGTGATTTCCCTAAGATCACAGAACTTTAACTATTAATTCCCACATTTAAGCTAGCCAGAAATTTGAATTTTTTTTTCCTTTGAATTTAGTTGCATTTGAATTGTTGTATAATGAAGAATGTTACTTCATTGAGTGTCACACTTTTTTTTCAGTTTTTTAACAAATCAATTTTATTGGTACATATTAATAAAGCATAAATCCATCCAAAGTGTACAATCAATGGTATTCAGTGTAATCACATATTGGTGCACTCATCACTTTAATCATTCTTAGAGCACTTTCATTATTCCAATAATAATAATAAACAAAAACCAAACACACAAGCAAACAAAACGTTTGTCTCAGTCACTCTTTGCTTCCCCGGCTGTACATAGCTGCTATTCTTTCTCTTTCTCTCTAGTATATTTGTATTTATATTTTGTGAAAACAGTCTTGTGTATGCAACATCACTCATATTTGTGTTTTACATGAGGTTTTACTGTCAGGTACAGTACCATGTTACAGTTTTTAGCTTTCCTTCTAGTAATATACATGAACTTAGACTTTCTCTTTCAACCTTTGTCATACTCATACAATAGCACTGTTAGTTACAAACACCATGATATGTTGTCAACATTTCCATTAACTTCCAAAGATTTACAAACAACCTTTTTTACCAATTCTGCACAGATTAAACCTCAGCTTCCCATTAGGTTGCTTACCAATCACAAGCAGAAGCAGCAGTGGGCTGGCAGGGGAATCACCAGAGGGATCAGAATGCTGACAGGCCAAGTTGTCAATTTCATTAAGATGAAGAGGAAAGTAAATTTAAAAAGAACCCAAAAAAGTACAGTGCAAAAGCCAAAAAAAAAGAAGAGCAAATCAAAGTCGAGTCCTAGATCATACTGGGTTGGAGACCAAAGAACCAAAAGAGAGGCACATAGTAGTTGCAGAATTTTGAATTTTAAGATCTCCAACATGCACATCTCCATTATTTTTCTTCTTTTCTTCTTAAATGACAAAGTACATAATCACATACTAGGTTGAGCATGAGCTATTGTGCATGTACATAATTATAATATAGACATCTTTTCCAGAGTGGTAGATTTAAAGTGTCTTAGCTGGGCTCCATCATTAGTATATTTTTAATGCTCTCTTTGCTTAAATAATACATAAATTTGCTTTCAAAACTATCATTATTAATAAGGACACTTTTTCAGGAAAAGGCTTCAAGCATACATGTCCCTAAGAGCTGACACTGGCAGAAATGTTCTCATTAAAATGGAGTGTTAATATTTTGAGGTGAGCAGCAGAATGTGAAGGTAAATTACTAACTTTTGGGGATTTATTTCAGTTACAGGTGACTAATGAGATGTAAATGCAAATATTGCATGAGATTTTCCAGAATCTGTTTTATCATTGCCTATCCAATATTTCACCTTACTCTCTCTTTTTGCAAAATGATATATTGAGATGACCATGAAGAAACAGGGATGAAGTTGGAAGAACTCTGTTAAAAATAGGAAGTAGATATTGGATATTAATTGCATTGCCTCTGTACTAACTACTTATTATAATAAAAAGTATAGTGCCCTCAATTCTATATGTGCACCAGTATCACAAATTTAGATGATTAAAGTGTAACAATGTTTTGATATCTCAAAAAACAAATATGCATAAATTGTTATTTTTAAATTTTCTTGAGTGATTATTAGTTTTTGCATCAATTTATATATCCTGTACACAAATTGTGCATACATGCTCACACGCACATGCACATACACATAAACTGATAGGAATTAATGGGGGAATATATTGAATAATGAAACAGTTTTAGGGAAATCTATTTTTTTCTATTTTAATCTTAATTCACGGGCAATTTACATTTCTATATTACTTATGACTCATTTCTGTTTTCTGCAAAAAATAATATATATTTTCTAAGGGCATGTCTTGTATCAGTTAAATTATTCCTGGGAATTTATTAATTTTGGTGTTGATGTTTTGGATGAACTCCAATTTGTTCAGAAATAGACAGGCAGGAGTCTCTCAAGATCAAGGACTCTTCCTAATAGGGGAGGACAAACCAGTGTGTCAAGACCTCTTTTTGCATGTAACTATGAATCTTGTCATCCAACCAGTCAAGCCAGGGAGTTGTCATTGGCTCTAGGGGGATGGGGTGGGTGGAATAGAATAGATCAAAGAGGGGGTATTTAGTGCTCAGTGGAATTGTTCTTCGTTAACATACAGTGATGGACACAGGATATGGTAAATATCATCAAAATTTATAAAAATGTACGGTCTAAAATGTAAACCATCGTCTAAACCATTGACAATATTTAGTAGTTATGTTTCACTATTTGTATATCAATTATAACAATGCTATCATCCACATATAAAAAGGTATTAATATGATGGGGAAGAAAGGGGGAGAATGTTGGTAATATGAAAGTTTCCTGTATTTTGTGTGTGATATTGCTGTGACCTAAAACTTCTTTGAAAACAAAATGAAAAATAATGAGACACTGGGGAATGAGAGGGGGAAGGTGTCATGGTACATACTGGATACCAGTGATGAAAGGCAAAAGGTCAAAAACAATTTTTTAAATTATATTTTTCATTTTTTCAATATCGCAATTTTTAAAATTTAATTTATTTTTAATTTTTTAAATTTTTATTTATTTTATCTCTTACATTTAAACTTATCATTAGTATTTCATTTTCCTTTTAATTGTATTCAGCTGTATAATGGCTTCATCTCTGAAGACACTTTGGATCAGAGAAGGGCTACAACTAGGGAGGGGGAAGATCATTGGTGTGGGGTATCAGGGATGGGGGAAACATGGGAGGAAGTTCACCTGAGCATAAATATAAGGTATATAAAAATGTTCATATGTTCATGGGGCATTATGACAGTGGGTGAAGAATTACTCAATAAATGAGAGAATACTGAATTTCCATCCTGGAGAGCTCTGCCACATTCTCTAAGGGAACAGGAACAGTCCCCCAAGTACAGGGGCAGTGACTACTGAAGGAGGATAATCCCCTGATGGGTGCTTGATATTGATGACTAGCCTTATGAGTCTTTTCTTGTAAAATTGAAACAGCCTATTGTTTTGGGGTGCCGAAGGGTTGCCTCCTGAGAGCCTCCTTGTTGCTCAAATGCCTCTCTCTAAGCCAAACTAAACATGAATGCTTTACCCTCCTTCCAGAGTGGAAAATGACTCCCAGGGATGAGCCTCAGTGGCGCCGAGGGATTGCCTCCAAGCACCAAGTGGTAATGTGACTGGAAAAAGACCTTGAGTAAAAGAGGGAAAACGTAAAGACAAATGAGTTTATATGGCTAAGAGACTTCAAAATGAGACAGAGTTCATCCCAGAGGTAATGCTTATGCACATCTCAGTAGTATCTCATAGAATTCCAAAGTGGAATTCAAATAATGGGGCTCCTGGGGATTCTGGAGACACCCAGGTCCTATGTCAGGGCAGATAGCTCCAGAGTTTGGTGCCTTGCCAGTGGACCCTACTTTGGAGTTTGTGCTCCTGAGAGTGACAGAGTTGGACTCAGGTATGTCTTCCCTGCCCATGGCTCATCTGTCCCTTCTATACAAACCTATACTTGGTGCTGGAGTTTGTAGGTATACATCCAGAGACTTGAGTCTTTGGGTTGTCCACTTGCCAGCTGGGCACAGAACCTCAGTGGAGCAGTAACTCCTACACTACAGCTCATTGGACTCACTCAGGACAACTGGTGGTGTGATGATGAGGAACATTGGCCATCCCAGGAAACAGAGAGAGTCTGCAGCTGTAGGCAGGATAATCCCATCCATCTTCCCCATGGGATATAAGCTGCCTCTCAATTGGAGGTGGAGTGCACATCACCATCCCAGACTCCTCAGGATGGGGGGAAGAGCTATGGACTTGGGAATTGTCCTGAGTGAAATTGCAATGACAGTTATAGGCCATTTTATATCATCATATAACATACAGAACTTTGTGGGAGAGAGTGTGGTCTACAATGTGAACTATGGTCCATGCTTAATAGCAAAACCCCAGGATGTGTTCATCAATTGCAATTTATGTGCCATACTAATGAAGGGTATTTATGTGGGAGGTTATGGGAGGTTTGGGAGGTGGAGCATATGAGAATCTCTATATTTTTGTGTTGCATTTATGTAATCTAATTATATATATTTTTAAAATAAAGAAATTTAAAAAATAAAATAAAAGTAGAAGTGATGATTACAGCAGTCAGAAGAGATAATTTCCAGCTGAACTTCAGCTAACCAGCATCTGTAATGGAATTCATTGAAAACCTTTATGAGAGTTGGAAGCTTGTGACCTGCCCTCAGATATTTGGACTTACCCAAACCCACATTCACATTAGACAGTTCTTATAAATATCTATTAATATGTACAGATATATCCTTCTAGTTGGTTTCTCTAGAGAATATTAATACCATCAACCTTCAACAAATGTTTAATTGAAAACATGTTAACTGTTTAATGTAAACATCAAACTTTAAAGATAAGCCATTTTCTAATACACTGATGAATAGAGGTCAAAAGCTGGGAAAAAATGAAAAAATGTTAAGTACTTCAATATAAGGTCAAAATACATGAAACACTTAAGCCAAAATTAATTAAAAGAAAAAAAGCAGAAAATTGAAGCTAGCCATTGTGCATGAAATGTATATTGTTGAGGATTTGTGATCTGCAGATATAAATTGGGAGGAATCTGGAAAAAACATTAAAATGCAATAGTTTAAATTTTCTATGTAAATCTTTCATGTACCTTAGAATATAAATTTATTTTATTTTTTCTGCTTGATACTGAGTATTACACAGATTTGCAAACATATCAATAGCACATTTTATGAAAAAATTGTTCTCACATATAAGGAATTTCATTCAACAGAAACAGTGCCAAAATGATACATTTTTTTAGAATCATCAAATTGTGAAATTATAGCAGGCCATAACAAATCTGAATGATAGAGATGATGACAGTCAACATAATATCACTTAATCCTCTTGGAAAAGTTAACTGTTGTTACAATTACACAAGGTAATTGATATTTTTCTATAAACCATGAACTTTGTGCTACCTATGAACTCATAGTACCTGCCATAGGTAAATACCAAATTCAAACTCTTTTACATGGGAAACAGGGAATTTTTCAACAATATACACAAGCATACAACATATAATAGCAAAAAACTGGAAATAATCCAAATATTATTGATAAATAATGGATATGTGTAGATTTATTTGGCTAAAATCATATAAAAGAGTGTTATAAAGGACTAAAACATAATAGGTCACAGTTACATGCAACTCCTCTAATGTAATATAATGTAGAGTGAAAAAATTCAATTTTGTTCCTGTTGGGTGGTGTATTTACTCTGAATGCAATGAAAAAACTCAATGAAAACATTCATCTAACAAAAGACATACATTATCTCAACTCAAGAATGAATGTTCCTACAAGCCTTTACAATTTGCTTTTTTATAAAATGGGTACAGAAAAATTGCCATGAACCTCTAAAATATTTCACATAAAATTTATTCTCTCTTCTAATAAAACTCTTCATTCACACCCAGAACAATGATTACTGTTTATTGACATGTCTTATAGTGAACTGAAAATGGAGCACCACATATTTAAGCAATCAATCCACTGTATTAAATATCATGAGCCCTTAGGCACCAATATATTCTCAGTAAGTGCTGATTGGAACATAAAATAGAAGCAATTCAGAAAACATTTTGGATGTTTCTATTAAAGTTATATATATGCCAAACTTAATTATGGTGAAGAAAGTGACTTTTAGGCATATACCTAAGATATTTAGTTTTATAGGCACACAAAAAATATTGTAAAAGTTTATGGCAGTTTTGTTCATAACTACAAATGTCTGATATGAAATAAAGAGAAGGTAGGGAGGAAGGAAAGAAGGAAGGAAGGGAGGGATGGAGGGAGGGAGGGAAGAAGGAGGGAGGGAGGAAAGGAAGGAGGGAAGGAAGGAGGGAAGGAAAGGAGGGTGGGAGGAAGGAAGGGAGGGAGGGAGGAAAGGGAACGAAATAAAGTAATAATAAAGAAGAACAAAAAATGTAGAAAGGATGAAAATGAATGAATGAATGGATGTACATTGATTGATGTAGCAGTTTGTTCATTTTATAGGTGACCTTGATGTTATGAGTTTGGATCCATTATATTTCATGAACACTGTATTTCAGGGTATTAAAAGACCTTTATAAACTATTAGTTACTATATGGGGACATAGTTTTGCAGCTTAAAAAAAAAGTTGAACGTCACAACATATTCTGGATTTTATGTTGAAAACAAAACTAGTTCAAATAACAATATTTTATTTCTGAAAAGAGGAGGATTGAAGATATTTATCAATGTATTTTTGAGTAAGCATTTCTATGAATTCATAAGTTTCCAGGACATAGACTACTCAAGTCTTTATTTGTTCCAAAATCTAAATCATAAAAGGACTCCTAAAGCCACATTTTTACAACATTAATTATGTCAAAAATTTTCTCATAGCTTACACAATCTTCTTCTCCCAGGATTTAGATAGAATGGGTACAGAAGAATTATGATAAAGGTATACAACTCTCCTACCACTTTATCTTGTTCAGTGATGCATTAGGATCATGGCCTCATGGGGTTGGACAGAATGTTCCCATAGAATAGATTTGCCACAATCAGGTGTATGGAACAAGTGGAGGTAACTGTTGTCTGCCCTTTACTGGAGCACATCTAGAATACCACAGTGAACACATGAGCAAAGAAAGCTAGAATGGTCATGAATGGTTCCAGCAGCATAATAAGGCCACAAAAGAAAATTGTATATTCATATTTAGAAGTGTCATCATATAACAATGGCAAAAAAGATGGAACTTCACAGGAAAAATGTTTAATGACCTGAGATCTACTTAAGAGAAGAGGAAAAAAATAAAGTGTCCATGAAAGAGGTGATGTAGAAGCTATCCAAGATGACAAAGTAGGGAATGGGAGGCCTCACTCCTCTCCCAGATACTGAGGGTAGGTATTCAGGCTTGCCTGGCAGAAGGGGGGCTGGAGGTCATTTGGGATTCATAGTAGAGAGTGGCTAGAGAACAAAGCTCACTCAGTTGAGGGATAGGGAAACTGTGGGGGATAGGGCAGACTAGCTGGTGCCCATCTGGCTCAAATGGAGAGCAAAGGTAGGAAAGTGATTTGGCTGGCTAACTGGGACTCAGCTGACATCCACAGTGAGGTGAGACAACAGGGGAACAGGTATGCATGCTGGTGCCCAGAAGCCCATCAAGGGGGAGGTGCAGGGCAATCAGGTGAATGGGTGGTACTCAGCTGGCTCAGGAGAAGAAGGGAGCAAGGGTGCAGGTGATCAAGCACCTAGCTGGCCTGGGATAGAGGAGAGCATTGGTGCAAATGGGTGTGCTGCTGGTGCTCTTGAAGGAATAGAAATTGTTGGGTAACAAGGAGTGCTGGGTGCCACCAAGCTGAGAGGGAGATAAATGTGTGGGGGGGGTGAGATAAGGCAGGTGGACTGACTCTCATCTGGTTCCCAGGAAGAGGAAGGATGCAGGCTGGCACTGAAGTGGCTATCTTTGGTTTTGGTATTAAGGTAATATTAGCATCATAGAATGAGTTAGGCAATATTCCTTCCACTTCTATTTTTTGGAAGAGCTTAAGCAGAATTGGTGTTAGCTCTTTCCGGAATGTTTGGTAGAATTCAGCTGTGAAGCCGTCTGGTCCTGGGCTCTTCTTAGTTGGGAGGTTTTTGATGACTGAGTCTATTTCTTTACTTGTAATTGGACTGTTGAGTTCATCAATTTCTTCTTTCGTCAATGTAGGCTGTTTGTGAG
>JAQZBX010009877.1:5619-45358 GCA_029593785.1 Cabassous unicinctus
AGTCTAGCTAGTGTTTTTGCCTCATTGCCTGAACGTTAATGTATTGATGGTGGAGACATAATAATGTGGGCCGGGGGAGGAACCAAGGATATGCAGATGATTCAGGATTCTGTCTAGAACGTCCAAGGGAGATGTGGTAAGAATCTGAGTGACGGTAGTATTGTTTACCTTCCAAATCAGATGGAGGAATTATTTTAAGTTTTAAGATTAAACTCAATGGGTATATGGGAACTCTGTACTTTTGTATGATTTTTCTGGGAATCTAGAGCTGCTCTAATTAAAAAATAATTAAACTCAATGTCTTACGTGTCTCAGAAAAAACAAAACTAATCATATATTGATTTTTCCATACCAAAAAAGAAACTTGAAATCATTTATTTTATGAATTAATCATTGCAAACCTAAGACTTTATTTGATAATTAGGAAAACTACTAAAATACTCTTGAACTTTTAATTAATTTAAGGTAAGTAAAAGGTGAATAAAAAGAGTAAAAAGAAGTGAAACAAAATAAATGAGTCAAAAAGAAATACACACTGAGAGAACAAGAGAGAAGGAGAGAAGTGAGAGGGGAATATAGGATGAATGAGATTATGTCTGTGAAAGAAACTAGCACAGACTCTGGTTCTCTCTCTCTCTCTCTCTCTCTCTCTCTCTATATATATATATATACATACATACATACATATATACATATAAACAGGGGTTCTTAACCATAGGTCCATGAGCTTGAATTGAAATTCAAAAAAACATTATTCTTGTGGGGACATGTTGGTGCAGGTGTGATATATTTATTAAATAATACACAGTATAGTGTGGACTTAGTAAGGGGTTGGTGGTTTTCACCTGACTGGCAAAGGGGTCCGTGGAACAAAAAAGGTTAAGAACCCCTGCATATAAATATAATTAAAGACTTTCAGTATACTTTTAGATGTATTTTGGCCTATGTAGTTCAAAGTAAATGACTTTTAAAATGGTGATTCCACAGACATCTTTATTTGTTTGAATCCTTAAACATTTATATCCTACTCTTAATGTGATAGAAAGGAAGATCCACTACAATAGACATTTCCCCATTGTACAAACATTGATAAATTTTTTTCTTGGGGATCAGAGCTTGGGCCTCTTTTATTTTTGTCCTATTTCCTTTCAGGCTCATTCCCCGAGCTGTGCTTTCCTGAAGTATGACTGAGTCCTGGTAAGGTGTAAGGTGCTTGTTCCTACATTGTGAGCCTCCTTTGCCAGGAGCCATTTTGCAACCCAGGACCTGAAATTCATCTTAGAGTCCCTTTAGGAAGTTATCAGTTTCCTTCTAAGCACTGATTTATCTGGCATCCTATAAGTTTTGATAGACTGTCTCTTCATTGAGTTCAAAATATTTTCTAATTTTTATTGTAATTTTGACTATGACCCTTGGATTATTTAGATATGTGCAGCTTAGCTTTTAAACATTGTTTTTTTCCTAGTATCAATCTCATTATGATTGATTTCTAGTTTAACTCAAAATCTTCTGAGAATTTACTCTACATGGTTTTAGTTATATGAAATTTCTTGAGAATTTTTTTTGAGCTAGCATATGTACCATGTTAGCCACATTCCAGCTAGACTTGAAAACAACAGGAGTCTATCTTTGTGAGCAGTGAAGGTTCTAATGGTCTTGTTCTTGATCAAGACATCCTTACTGAATTTTTTCTTTTTTCCCCTTTTATCTCCTTTTCTTTCTTTTGGTTGCTTGTTCTGATGTCTATCAAAAGAGTTGGAATAGTCACATGTTAAGGTTTTAGATTTACCTATTTCTCTTGTCAGTCGGCCCTTTGCTCCTGCAAAATTGGAGGGTATGATAAGGGGTGCATAGAGATAGAGGACTGTAGTCTCTTGCTGGTGGATTCAGCCCTCTATCTTTATGAACTATCATGCCTTCTGACATCTGGTGAGGCTTCCTATTGAAAGTCACCCTTGTCTGATATTCACTGAGCTGCATCAGCTTTATGGGGCTCAGTGTTTTTGTGGTATACCTTTTTCCCTTCTCTCTCTCTCTATTTTTTTCCTTGAGTTAATTTTTATTTTTAAAGAAGCTTTAGATTACATAAACATTATATCAAAAATATAGGGGATGGGAGCAGATGTAGCTCAAGTGGTTGAGCGCCTGCTTCCCATGTACAAGGTCCTGGGTTTGATCCCCGGTACCTCCTAAAAACAAACAAACAAACAAACAAATGAAAAAACCAACTCTCATTGGGAAGCAAATGTAGCTCAGTGGTTGAGTACCTGCTTCCCATGCATGAGATGAGATCCTGGATTCATTCCCCGGTACCTCCCCCCCCCAAAAAAATATATGTATATATAAGGGATTTCCATATATCCTCCTCTTCCCCCTTCCCACACTTTCCCCCATTATCAACATCTTTCATTGGTCTGGTACATTTGTTACAATTGATAAACACATATTGAAGCATTGTTACTATCCATGGACTTTGGTTTACATTATAGTTTTCACTTTGCACCACACAATTTTATAGGTTTTGACAAAATGTATAATGGCCTGTATCCATCATTGCAATGTTGTGCAGGACAATTCCAATGTCCCAAAAATGCTCCCATGTTACACCTATTCTTCCCTCTCTCTCCCCTCAGGACCTCTTGTGGCCACTGCTTTTCTATCAGTGATACAAGTTCTTCCATTGCTATAATAACAGTGTCTATTTTAGTCCATAGTTGCATTCCCCCTTTATGTTTAATCATTCCTCAATCTTGAGGCACCCTCAGTGGCCTATTGCTTGCGACTCACATCCATCCCACTGCCACCTGCACTGGTTGTTGGGTGCCACCTGGCAGCCAGTTTTATAGTGTTCTTTCTGGAAATCCGTGGAAATAGGCTTGAGAGGGTCTTCCCTGCTTGCAGTGGCTCACAACCCAGCCTTTGATTTGCAATCCAAATCTGCAAGCTCCAAAAGAGGAGAGGCTGGTATTCAGCAGAGTTTACCTTTCACATTTCACATATTCACTAGAAGATGCAAAAATTGGTTATTTACTCCATTCATTCATTGATGCATGCATTCTTTCATTAGAAAATATTCACTGACCATCACACATTTGCCATACACTATTCTAGGTAGTCTGAGCCCTCATACAACTCTTAGTTCAGCAGAAAGAAAAATTTTCATGTGCATATCCTTAAACAAAATTTTCTCTGATCTGTTAATTCATCAACAACCCATAGGCCACAATCTTTTCCAAATGACTGATGAAAAATCTAATATTCAGACCTGTAAGCTGAGTTTGGAACTTCTGAGTATCTGATTAGAGATATATCACCCTGAGACCACATGGAATCAAGCTAAGTGCTGGAATTGCTCTCCCATTTGCATATTCCTACCTATATTTTTCAGTTGTCGTTAAGTGATAGTAAAGCCGTATTTGTTATAATTTATTCTGTCGCTAGTCCAAGGCACCCATAAACTGAGTTAATTTTTAGCCAGAAAAAAATGATGAAACAAACAAGGGACAACAGTAAATTTTGGTGTCTTCTTATAAAAATATGAGGGTCTAAAAATACTATTCCCTCAAATTTCCCTGAAAAAGTTTTTTTTCTTTTCTTTTCTTGCCTGAAATTCATCTCCAGTTCTCCTGAGACTGCCTGTTCTTGGTAGAAATCTATCTGGTATCATGAAGTCTTTGGATCAGTGGAGTTTATTTACTATTCAACATTGAGGAGCAAAATACAAAAATAACCTAAATATATGCTAAAATACTTGGGAGCACAAAGAGAGAGAAACATTGAGGGTATAGCTGGAAACCTGTGAGTTCATCTGCTGGGTCCTTTTGTTGATGGGATGTAAGTAATTAGGTGAACCTTTCTTTATGAACCTTTCAGGTCTAGTACCAATAATTTGGAACTTTTCTTGGTTTCCTAACTTCAGAGAGATTTCTGTATTGGTACAGGCTCAAGCTAAATCCTAAAGATGCTCCTGACTGTTGGAGATGCAGAATTTTCAACTTTCAAAGATATTATGGCTCTTAAATGACTGACTAAACTGCCAGATACTATAAGGAGACTCTGTAGGACCAAGAATTATCAATGGCTTTGATCTTTGCTGAGAAGTTCAAACAAACTTATTAAAATAAGGCCCTGTTTAGACGTTTTTGAAATGTATCATTTAATGAATTGACTTATGGAAACTGATTGAAGAATGCTTGACTGTTTCACTTGTTGATTTAAAGGACTGTCTACCTACTTTCTTGAAAACAGTCTAATAGTCCATTTATGACCTGACCTTTTGTTCTGCCTGCTCTCCTCTGGCAGTTTCTTGGAGTTCAAGTAGAAAGAACTGCCTGTATTTTAAATTGCAAAAGTATGGCTTCTCAGTAAAATGCCACAGACAGACCAATAATGACACAGCACTGATATTCAATACAGCTAACTTTGGGAAGTGGTCTTGTTCCAGAATTTAAGTGAGAAAAGCAAGCATAACTTACGCAGGAAAAAGAGGACAGTTAACAGTGGAACTGATGATTATAGGGTGGTAAAGCTGCTTTTTATTCAAACAGATGGATTCTAACGAGTCAAAGTTAGTTAAGAAAGGACAGGCTGAGTTTTCTTGCTGTGGTAAATGTTGAAACAATCAGGAGAACACTTCCTACCCTTCATCAAGAATGGATGAGATTCAAATAGAAGGGTCAGAAGAGCCATGTGTAGGGAAACCACAAATGAGTCCAAATCTGTCACATTGATAAATTCCAAGGTAAGGCCCACTGAGCTGTCTGCCCTGCCTATAGTGTCTGGATGTTTCTAGAGCCCTCAGGAACCCTGTTATTTGAGACAATATTTACTGTGGCAGTCAATGAGATTCTGCTGAGATGTGCATAAACATAACCTATGGAATGACCTCCCAAATCACTTTGAAATCTCTTAACCATAAAAACTCATTTGTATTTACCATTTCCCCCTTATGTTCAAGGTCTTTACCCAAATGCATCACTAGTTGGCACTTGGTAATAATCCCTTGGTGCCGGGGAGGCTCATCCCAGGAGTCATGTGTCATGCCCAGGGGTAGGGGGGAGGGAGGGAATTTAGTGCATTTATATGCTGAGTTTGGCTTAGAGGCCACATTTAAGCAACAAGGAAGCCCTCAGGGGGTAACTTTTAGGCAACATATAATACTAGGTTAAGTTTCAATTTCAAAAGAAATGTTTTATAAGTACAATCATCAATATCAAGGACCCGGCACAATGGTCTGTCCTCCTTCACTAGGCACCGCCCCTGTACTTGGGGGGTTCTTGCTGTCCCATTAGAGAATGTCCCTATAGTTAGTACTGTACTTGGTAGGTTTAAGTCCAAGAGGCTTAAATCTTTGGTCCGTCTATGTACCAGTTGGGCCCTGAATCTCAGCAGAGTTGCAATATCTACTCTCCAGTTCACTGGACTCACCCAGAACAACTAACAAAGTGATGATGATGGACAACATCCACCCCAAGGAACAGAGATGGTCTGCAACTGCAAGCAAGATAGTTCCATCCGTCTGCCCCAGGGGATCTAAGCTCCCTCTCAATTAGAGGCAGAGTGGTCATCACCATCCTAAAATGCTCAGGATTGGGGAATGAACAAAGGACTAAAGTAGACTTACTATTATTCTACTATAGATTTATTGTTATTCTAGAAATGGAAGAGCTTGTATCATTGATATAAAGGCAGTGGCCACCAGAGGCTCTGAGGGGAGGAGGAGTGAAAAATAGGTGTAATATGGGGGCATTTTCAGGACATTGGGATTGTCCTGTATGATGTTGCAATGGCAGATACAGGCCATTATATATTTTGTCATAACTTATAAAAGTGTGCAGGACAGAGTGTAAACTACAATGTAAACTATAATCCATGGTTAGTGGCAATGCTTCAATATCTGTTCATCAATTATAACAAATGTACACTAATGAAGGATATTGTTAATGTGGGAAAGTGTGGGAGGGGAGAGGGTGGGACAAATGGGAATCCCTTATATTTTTTATGTAACATTTATGTAATCTAAAGTTTCTTTTTTAAAAAAAAGAATGGAAGAGAGAGGAAAGAAAATGTAAATGGCTTTCTTTTTCACTAATGTTGACAGAATAGGTATAATGTAATATGAGAGGTATTATGAACTCAGCGAAGTGATACATATATTTTTTTCAGGCTAACATCATTCCACTTGCAAAATGGACAGACGCTGTTTATTTTTGCTAGTAGTCACTAAGCTAATGTGCATGCCAGCTTCTTCTTTGATGTTTCAGCTTTAAGAAAGTTGCGTTAATGGAGGGCAATTATGGTAATTTGAATTAGGAATGGAATTATGGTAATTGGAAACTTCTACGGTGACAGGTATTTGTGAGACCCCCGTGTTCTGGTGCAGTTCAGAACTGCTATTAAGCATATGGTAATTAGCATTACCCCCCTGAAATGGCTGAAAGAATAAGGGAATATAAAACAAAATTTGACAGTGTGAGAAGGGAACTGGCAACAACATCAAAACCTACAGTCAACACAAAGAAACACAAACACACTGACAGTCGTGGGCTTTTTACAAATAAAGAATCAGAAGAAAATCGCAGCTTTGATTGGGGTACTGGGGAAGCTAAGCATTTACATTGTGTATCAGTAGCATAGAGCCTTTTACAACAGAAAGATGAAGCAGAGAAAGCCATTCTTGTTTTCTGGCTTCATTTCCAAATCAAATTCTTGCAGAGACAGCCATAGGTCCCAAAATCCAAAGCACCAGAAAGCTACAACAAAGTTAGATGAACCACTCCACAGTGTTTATGCAGTTATTCAACAAATATTTTTTGATTGCTTACTAAGTGCCAGACTATATGCCCAGTGTTAAAGGTATAAATAAGGCAAATAAGATTCTTGCAAATAAGGCTGTGACAGAGTGTTTGCAACCGGCAGTTCCACCTTAAAGGCAGGGAAGCATCCTTTTAGAACCAGAGCTTATACTGTGGGCTTCTCTCATCCTGGAATGCTTAAAACTGCTCTTTTAGCTCTTAATCCCTCAGACTTTGTTTATATCTTGGTGATATCTCCTGATCCCTCTAAAGATAATAAAAGGATAGAGTGTTTTCTATAAATTAGGATGTGCTTGGCTGCAAATAACAGAACACCTGATTGAAAGTATATATATGTATATATGTATTTACTAATCTTACATATTAGGTAGGCAATTCCAGAGTTAGTATCTCAGTCATATCATCAACAACCCAGGCCAGGCTCCTTCTCCTTCTGACCTGCCACCTTCTGTATGTTGGCAGTGTCTACCTAATGGTGACAAAATGGCTGCCAAAGGTGCAAGCTAGTCTTTACACACACTGTCCTAAGCAGGAAGACCAGGAGCAAGAGCAAAAATGCCTTTCCCCTCAAAGGGAGAAATCCTTCCTAGCGAAGATACTTTTTGTTTCCAGAATCCACAAGAAGATGCCTGCTTATATTTTAATGGCCAAAACTGGGACACCTGCCTACCCTTAGAACTTTCATTGACAAATGGGGTTAGTATTGGTGTGACTGGCTTAGACAAATTGTTACTCCCCACCTGTGGCTGGGCACATCCTCACTCCAAAATATCATGTCTATGTGCTGTCAATGTGGAGTGCTGTCAGAGACAATGGGAAGGCCTACAGATATTTTCCCTGTACTTGCCCTTTACCATTTGTAATTTTCCCCTTCTGGGTCAAATAATCTTTCAAACATCTTTCTATAAAAATTCAAATGCTTCTGGAATGGCACCATATCAACTCCCTAATCCCTAGGTAGGTTGGATAAACTTTAACAGGAGAGTGTGGGACACCATGATATCACTGGGATTCTGAAAATTTTAAGATGAGTTTAATACTGAAAAAGGGGGAAACCATGTAGAAATATATGATTGGGAGTCCTGAGGACATATTTTTCCTATATAATGATTTTACAAATATTGTATGCAGAATTTGATTATCTTGTCCTAAAGGGGCCATATTTATTGAACAACTACTATCTGTAGAACACTTTATCCTGCGGCCATTTAATCCCTATAACATCCAGGTGAGGTAAGACCTCCCTTTACCCATGAGGAAGATAAGATACAGAGAAGTTAAGTAACATGTGTAAGGCCACTCAGGGATTTGAACCCATGCAAGTCTGACATCAAAGTCCATGTTTTTCTCATGGCATCACATTTCCTCTCAAATCCCAACAGAGAAGTAAGGTCATTTGTCTCTGTCTGAGGTTGTGGTTTGCTAGGTGTTTCTCATTGTCATTCTTATTCAGTGGTAATTTCTGTATAACATACCTCAAGTCCAGCAAGATAACAAACAAACCGGAGGAAAATTTAAGAGTTCAGCTATCAAATATCAAATATATTAAACAACATTAAGTTATTTTAATAACTTACAGGCAATTAATGATGTTCTGACTCTAGGTGAGCCCACCATCACTGTCCCACCATGATTCATTTCATATGGACCATGGATAGGAGATTTTACATTGAGCAGAGTTGTTTCAACATGGAAAGAGGGAAGAAGTATTGATACGTAACTCCAGTAGGAATTTGCAAATGAGCCTAAATGGCCAGTAAAAATTTGTGTTGTTGTTTTAATGGGAGGAAATGATGGAAAATAGGGAGAAATCCTAATTTGCTCGAATGAGAACTGTGTCCTATTAAGTTGGCAAGTGCAAGTATGTCTCTTTTCCTATCACTCCTGAGCAATCTATGTTTGTGAAATGCATGGTATAGATGTCAATTCAGCAGAGGCTAATCGACCAAGTCAAGTTAGCCGCTGTCAGTGCTTGTTATTACCAGCTATTTTATGTCCTTTGCTAGGCATCTGAGGCACAATTCAGTTTTTGTAGCCTCTCTTCAAGAGAACAAATGTTTTCTTGCTGCTGAATGTTAACTTTTGTTACAGATATGATTAAAACGACCAAGCAGTTCATCTCATAGAGCAAGGAGACTGTCTATTGATGATCTGATTGCTGCATTCTGATAACATGCCAGATATATGAGTCCATATGTGTTTGACTGCCCCTGGCAATAAAAGGAACATTTAAGCAAGAGAAGAATCTGTGTATTAACTGTTTTTGCTCAGTTTCTCATACTATTTAACAAAGTTACAAAAAGGTAAAACTTTCCTCAGTAATTCAGAAAGGCTACTTATTTTCTTGAGTCCTTGTAGTAGAAAGCAGGATGAAACAGCTTATTTTACTTGGAAGAAAATCACATCTGGGGGTGTGAAAGAACAATACGACAATTATTTCAATAGTTTTAAGGTCTGAGGAAGAGAAATGACAACATTTTATTATAAAACACTTTTAATGAAGTAATTAGAAGCAAAAATGTTAGTTCAGGCTGAAAGATTATCAGAAGGGAAATGGATTTTGGTCAAGTTTGCTAAGCTTGGAGGCTCCTGATGAACTTGCATTATAATAATTAAGACAATACTTCTGAGGCATTTTCAGCCTTGCCAGAAATTATTTTTCTCTGCCTTGTTCTTCCAGACAAAATAATAATGTTTAGCACTTAACCGGCATCTTTCATTCGGATGGGTCCCCTGGTTCTTAAACAATTTTTCTATCTCCACATGTGTGAATATGTGTCTACCCAGAGTCATTTCAGCAATTGCAAAAATCTCAGCAATACCACTGGGTAGCACAGTGCAGCTGTTCAGTATTATCCAGCAAAGCAAATGTATACACCCAGTGTTTGGTGGTGTATACTTTTTTTTTTTTTAAAGTTAAAACCCAGTGTTAATATTCTAGAGAGAATCTGGAAAGTAGAAATGTGTATATACACAAAAGGATTTGGTTAGCATATACTTACTCCTGCCTCTAATGTATGAGCCGTGGAGTATCTGGGAACCAAGTGGGGATTGTGAGCTCAGTTTAAAAGTACTTTTGAAATGTGGTACTGTCAGCAGCAGGGTTTCTTGATGCTATACCGGGGCATCCATTCAGCACTGACAGAAAGCAACAAGTGCCACTTCACTGAATTAGCAATATACTTTGTGTAGCATGCTGCATTTTCCTTATAGGTTTCACTCAAGGATGGGCCATACTGCTATTTAGGTTTTAGGAGCTGAAAAGTAACTGGTTAGCTGTTCAGATTTCATTTGAAAAGATGCAATTAAAGTTCCCCAAGTGAACATAAAAAGTTGGTGTTGAGCTTGAACTTCTCTTCCTGGGTGGGATGTTATAGTAATTGACGTGATGGTAGTGGGAGGAGTGTACAAGAAATTGCCTTGAAATATGGGATCACATTCTACATGACTGGGGTACTTTTTCCTTCTCTACCAGAGTAATTAGGTGCTGATCAGCATCTGGTGTCCAGGAGGCTCCTTGCCTTCTAGAAGCTTTTACTCCAAGTCAGGTAGTTATTTGTTAAAGTCTTGCCTGGAGATCCTTTGACCGCAGTCTACATTGGCTCTTGCAGTCTCTGTGTGGTTGGTTTATCAGACCAGGCCTAGCTGGAGGTCTTTCATTTGAGGAAACTGGGATCCAAGAATGATACTCTCTGGCTTCTGAGAAGTTTAATTTGATTTACCAGGAGCTCCTGGTTTTATCATTTTGGGAGATAAAGAAAGAAAGGAAAAAGAATAATAAGCCAGGGAGCCAAATCAGTCAGCTTGTCTCATCTTTCCTCTTCCAGTATGCCCTTTCCTGACTCTTTTGTAGTCTTAAAATTACTGGGGAAAGAACTGAAAAAAGTCGTCAGGGACCACACAGATCACTTAATTTTACTGTCATGTCTGTAAAATGGGAGGAGCGGGCAGGAGGGAGAGTATATCTTATCTTAGTTACCCAGCTGCTAAAACAAATCCTGTTGGCTTAAACAATGGGAATTTATTGCTTACAATTTTGAGGCTAAAAGAAGTCCAAAATCAAGGGGTTGGCAGGCTGATGCTTTCTCTCAGAAGTCTGTGGCATTCTGGGACTGGTTACTGGCTACCCTTGGTCCTTGGCTTTTCTGTCATATTGCAGTCTGTACAGTGATGTCTTTTTCTTTCTCCTCCAGGTTCTGTTGATTTCCAGCTTCTTCCCATGCTTTCTCTCTTCATGTCCAATTTCCTTTGCTTATAAAGATTTCAGCCATATTGGATTTGCAATAGAACCAGGGTTGGGACCTGAACATGCCTTTTGTGGGGGACATAACTTGATTCCCAACACTTCTTGTCTACCTCACAGAAATGTTATGAGGTTCAAATATTAGAACACATTCACTAAAATTTATTGAGCATCCAAATATGAACATGCTAGATTTTTCTATGTAATAAAAATATTTTTCCTCTCTTCTTTGTGCCCCTTATATTGGTGTTCCTGAAGGCTCTATAATTGTACTTGGGCACATGCTCTTCCTGGATGAGCTCATTTTATGCCTGTGAGGAATGATGTCTCTATATTGATAACTCCAAAATATTTATGTCCAATGTATTTTTCTTCAGCCCCAGATTCTAATATCAAACTCTGTCAAACATCTCTAGATGTTTCAAGGGCACCTCAAGAGTGTCCCAAATCATGTACAGTAGCTTGGAAACAAGAAATAAGAGGGTTTATAGATCAAATTTGGGGACTGCAAGTAGTACAGGAAAGGGAGAGAATATAGAATATGAGGAACAAATGAGGAGAAAAGAGGCTAAGGAGCTTGTTTCTGTGGTAGCTTATACTTAAGCCACATTAATTTGGTATTAAGTTTCCCAGAATTCTTCTCATGCTATGGTTCCATCAGGGTTAGAGTTAACCACAATAGATATTTGCCCAAGATTTAGAAGGTGAAAGTGAAGTAGTAGCCAGATATCTGTGAAGGACCAGATGCTACTACATGATCTGATGGCTTCCCTAGTTGTTGTGGGATAGCAGCTGGGCCAAGTGTCCCAAGCCCTGAGCACTCCTCCCACCTCTATCCTCCTTCAGCTTCTCTGAATCCTGACCTGGACTCTGTGGTGAGGGATGAGTATTATCCTGCTTGTCACTCTCACCATCAAGGTTAAAGATGATGAGAAAAATACAGGTTCCCATTTGTCCTTGTTGGTGCCCTTTTGTCCTCACAGGTTCCAGCTCATTTTGCTCTCCCCCACATCACACCCATTTTTTCTTCTGTCTGATGGCCCTGCTGGCTTCAGGCCCAACACCAGAGGCAGAGACAGAGGAAGCAGTTCACACAATTGCGTAGGACCTAATCTCTACAACCAATTCCTTATTCTGTACCATTCATCGTAGTTCTGCTCCTCTGATTGAATTCTAACTGACACCATTTCTTAGTAAATCAGCACTCATCTATTGGTTTAATTGAGTCATAGATTAGTTACAACATTAAAAACCCTCTCAATACAAGAATTTTAAACAGGAACAAAACCGACTATTGGGCCAGTTTTAATGAATTTGCAGCAGCAGATTCTATGCTGAAAAATAATTTCCATTCTTTAAGAAGTGTTTTCCAGGAACAGAATATCAGGTCCAAGAAAGTGGCTTTTGGAAAAAAAGAATTTCCAGGGAGTTCTTTTTTCCATAATGATTATATTCATATTTTAATAGTTTTAGTAAATAAGGTTATTTTTCACTGTTTGCCAATCTCAGAATACTAAGGGCATAATATGGTGACATTTGAAAGGAAGTCACTTCTTTGGATTTTTGAGAGTTCTTTTTTTTCTTTCATTTTTTAAAAATCTTTTTCCCCCTTTATTAGAGAGCTTTTCAGTTTACAGAACAATCATGAATAAAATACAGGACTCCCATACACCACCCACCACCAACACCTTGCGTTGGTGTGAAACATTTGTTACAATTGATGATAGCACATTTTTATAATTGTACTATTAACGAAAGTCCATGATTTAATGCATAGTTCATTGTTTGTGTAGTGTAGTTTCATGGATTTAAAAAAAAAATATTTTTTTACCATAAATATAATCTAACAATTCCCCTTTTAATCATATTCAGATATATATTTCAGTACTGGCAATTGCATTCACAATGTTGTGCTACCCTCATCGCCATCCATTACCAAAACATTTCCATCATTTCAAATAGGAAACCTGTACATTTTAAGCCTTAACTTCCCATTCCATACCCCTACCCTGTACCCTGTGAACCTATATTCTAGATTCTGACTCTATGAGTTTAGCTTATTCTAATTGTTTCAAATCAGTGAGATCATACAATATTTGTCTCTTTGTATCTGGCTTATTTTACTCAACATGATGTCTTCAAGGTTCATCTGTGTTCTTGCATGTATCAGGACTTCATTTGAATTTACAGCTGAGTAATATCCCGTTGCATGTATATTTCATTTTATTTATCCATTCATCAGTTGAGGGACACTTTGGTTGCTTCCATCTTTTTGCAATTGTGAATGATGCCTCTATGAATATCAGCATGCAAGTATCTGTTCAAGTCCCTGCTTTCATTTTTTTTTTGGTTATATACTTAGTAGTGGGATTTCCAGGTTATATCCACATTGCTCAATGTATTTACTAACTAATCTGGAAAACAAGTCTTCTATATGTAAGTGGAAATTTCATCCCCCAAACATTCTTTTTTCTTTTATTCACAAGGAATTTGAAATGTAAATATTGCTTTAAAATATATTTAAATATATAAAGAACAACTTTTTAAAATATAGCTGCCAAATGTTTCTTACCTTAAAGAATACTGTAAGAAAAAAAAAAGTGAGAAAGCTTCCTTGAATTATTTATTTTAAAAAAGGAAAATCTGCAGAACTAATGCCTGGTTATAACCATTTTGCTGGTAGACAACCCAAACACTTAGGTATCTGAGGTTTTAATTTTTAAATTGAGCTTAATTTATAATATATGATAACATACCCTGCAGTTTACTTAAAAACTAGAGCCTTGGAAATCCTAATGGGAACAGCTTATGATTGAGCTGTGTACACCAGAATGACTTGGATTTGCTGTGATGACCAATGGAAAGACACAGTAGATTCTTGAGCCATGTCTCAGTTGGCCTGGGCTGCTATAGCAAAGTACCACAGACTGGTTAGATTGAACAACAGGGATTTATTTTCTCACAGTTTTGGAGGCCAGAAGTCTAAAATCAAGGTGTCAACAGGATCATGCTTTCTCTAAAGTCTGGAGCATTCTGGTGGTAGCTTGTCATTGATCCATAATTCCATCTCTGTCTCTGGCATGTCACCATGGATGTCCTCTTCTCTCTCTCTCTCTCTCTCCCTGTCTCCTACTGTGTCTAAATTTCCTTTGCTCATAGGGATTCCAGTCATATTGGATGAAGGCTCACCCAGATTCAGCTTGGCCTTATCTTAGCTAATAAGATCTACAAAGATCCTATTTACAAATACTCTCAGGACTGGGGGTTAGGACTTGAGCATGTCTTTATGGGGGACAAGATTCAACCCATCACAAGCAGGGGAGTGAAAGCAATGTTTTGGGAGGATTATTCCTGTGGAGGTATGAAACATGGGTCAGGAATGATGTTTCAGTACAAGAATAATTAAATATATTTAAAAATATTTTTTCCTATTGTAAAAATAATGCGTTCTTATCAGAGGAAATTTGAAAAATTCATATAAGTAGAAAGAAGAAAATAAAGCATCCATGAGCCTGTCCCCATCAAATCCCAAACAACGTTAGCAATTTGGCATATTTTCTTCTAATCTTTTTTCTTGGTTATGGTTACATAGTTGTAATCCTGCTGTGTATATATTTATCCTGATGTTTTTTCATTTAATTTTGTTGAAGACCCTTGAAATTTATCAGTGGTTCATACAGAAACTTTTAATGTTTAAATTCATTAATACTATTAAAGCATATATATTTCTTTTTTAACAAGTTGATTGATGTGTAATTATACACAATAAACTACTCATATATAAATTGAACAGTGTGATTAGATTTGACAGATATGTACACCCATGAAGCTACAATCACAATCAAGATATTGAACATTTCCATCACCCCCAAACGTTTTCTTGTTCCTGGTTATAATCAGTCTTCCCTCTACTCCTGTCCCCAGGCAACCGCTGATCTATTTCTGTCATTGTGTGGATTTTCTAGAATTTTATATCAAAGGCATCCCACAATATATTCTCTTTTCTGTCTGGCTTCTTTTGTTTAGTAGAATGCGTTTGAGACTCAGCCATGCCGTTGCATGTATCAGTAGTTTGTTCCTTTGTATAGCATATACTTTTCTCCATGAAATTTGCAAAGAACAAATAAGGCCACACTGAGATTCAGATGACAGGCACTTCCTATACATTAGCCCTTGTATAATTGATTCATAGTGCCTGCAAACCAAATTCACACATCAATGTAATTACATTTTCATATGTCATAGAATTTGGGGTCATATGCAAATAATAAAAATGACTAATCTCCGATATATTCATTTGAAATCTATTCATTAACTTATTTGAAATATATAAATTTAATTATATATGTAATTTATATAAAATCTATATTTTAGTGCTTTTTTCAGCTCAGTTTTGGAATTAATGTTTCTATCATCATAAAATAATGGGTAGCTTCCTCTCTCTTTTTCTATTCTCTATACTAGTTTGGTTTGGGTAGAGATTGTTGCTCTTTTGAAAGTATGATTCAGTTTATCTGTACATTCCCTAGTCTGGATCTTTATGGTGGGGAAATTTTTGGGCTACTCTTTACTTTTAAATTGTTGTTGGTTTATGCAGGGTTTTTATTTCTTGATATTTAATGTTATTAATATGTTTATATTCCCTATAAAACTATTTCATCCAAGTATTTAAATATATGGGTATGTAGTATTTATGACACTGTTTTATAAATATTTTAGCTCTATTATAGGCATATTTCCTGTTTTCTCTGTTAATAGTATTGTTCATTTGACCATTCCTTTTTTTATCCTGATCAGTTTTGCCATTTTAAAAATTTTGTTTTTAATCATACTTTCAAATAATCAGTTTTTGGTTTCCTACTTTATCTCTATTTCTTTCAGATTTTTAAGAATTTGTTTAAAGTTTTTTTTTTTTTTTTTACTTATACATTCTTAGAGTTGTTTCTGTTTATCGAGTTCCTTGAGCTAAACACTTATTTTTTTAAAAAATTGGACTGCAGGTGCCCCCACATTCCTGAGTTCTATCCTATTCCTGAATTCAGGACAAATCCTCATCACCAAGTAAGAACTTCACTCTAATTCTTTAGCTGTTTCCTTCATCTGCTATCTTAAATCCTCCTTCTCTCTCCAACATCCACTTCTATGTGTTTAATGTATGTGCTTCCATTCCATTTGTTTTTTTGGTATCATTGAAAGATATATAGTATTTTTTTTGTGCTTTTAAAGTTTACATGAATAGTTTCTGCCCAACAAGGAGTAATGGGGACTGGATATATCCTCCTATCTGAAACAACCAAACAACAACAACAAAAACACAGACTAAATGTTTTAACTAATGATTTCAAGACACTTGACATGAGACAATGAAAAGGAGTGATCCCTGAGAGATGGAAAACAAACAAGGTGATCTTTTTGATTTCCCCAGGTTACTGCCTTGAGAGAGTTTCCAAACCATAGCACAAGGGAGGGGGAACACAAGAGGATCCTGGAAGACTCCTTGAATTGAAGAGATGGAACTGAGAATTGGGGAGACCAAGCAGCTATAGTTCACAGAAGAGGGTAATGGAGAGAGCTACAAAAATAAGCCAAAAAAAACCCAAAACCAAAACCAAAACCAAAAACAAAACAAAAACGAACAAACAAACCCCCAAACCCAAATATCTGAGAGTGCCCTGTGTGTGAGGGAAGTGCTCAAGGCCAGGGAAAGAAACAACAAAGAGCAAAGAGAATTAAGGAAAACAGTGCCTTGTGCTCACACCAGGCCACGAATAGTATCTCTTTCCATTCACTGGTCTGGAAAACATCATAGTTCACAGGACGTTGAGCAGTCTTCAGAAGGCTCTTGCCTCTGAAGTGGGGAAATATTAGCCCTAGAATAATCACTGCTCTGGGGTTAAAATGAACAGGCAAGGACATTGAAACAGTTATTACAACTATTTCATATGTTCAGAAATTTAAGTAGAAACAGATGATACTTAAAAAAGGCTGAATTGAACTTTTAGAGATTAAGACATATGGGGCTAATGCAGATGAAACATTGCAGAAGGAAAGATCAGTGTATTTGAAGACATTGCTATAGAAATGCTCCCAAAGGAAACACAGAGAAAAGGGTTTTTTTTAAAAAAAAGAGGAGGAAAACCACACCCAGGCACATCATAATTGAATTGCTGAAAACAATTTTAAAGAGGAAACCTTTATAGAAGCCAGATAAAAAGTCGTGTTATATACAGAAGACCAAAAATAAGGAACACAGCAGATTTTTCTTTGGAAACAGTATAACATCTTTAAAGTACTGAAAGCATAAAAGTCCACTTACAATTCTATACCCCCCAAATATGTCTTTTAAAAACAAAGTTAAGATAAAAAAATATTTCAGAACACAAAAGCTGAAAGAATTTATCACCAGCAGATCTACACTAAAAGAAATGCTCCAGGAAGTTCTTCAAACACAAGGAAAATGATACCAGATGGAAATATGGATCTACAAAAAGAAATAAAAAACACTGGAAATGGTAGCCGCAAGGATAAGTATATGAATTTTCTTATTATTTAAATGTCATTAAGCCACATTTACTTATCCATTCTTCTAGTGCTGAATACCTAGATCTTATTCAATACTTCTTAACACTGAGAATATTGTGATAAACTGCTACACATTCTTTTGTGCATTTATGTAGGATTTCCCTGGGGTATATACTTATTGGAAAACTATAATTTTTATTTCATTGTAGACAAATGATTTACTGAGAACCATTATTTAACAGAGAAATTTTGGATATATTTCATTTAATGGAAAAAGATGAGGGTGATCACTTTGACTGCTACTATTCTGCATTCTATATAGCAGTATAAGTCCTGGTTACTGTAAAAAAAAATAAAGAAAAAGAAATAAGTGTTTTATCTGAATAGACAAAATTTATTTGCAGATAAAATTATTATTTCATAGAGAAACCAAGAGAGTTCAGTAAGATTGCTGGATGCAAAGTTCAATAATATTTCCCTACATTGTAGAGACTGGTAAAGAATGTAAAGGATACTTTTTGAAATAGAATAAAATTATAAATTACTTAGTTAATCACCTAATAAAGTATGCACAAGACCCTTGTATAGGAATATAAAAACAATTCTATTGAAGGACATAAAATAAGACTGTAAAAAATGTAAAAATATATTATAGATGGAACAAATTATCATTTCAAAAATGTCATTTTCCCTTAAGATTACTCTATACATTCTATGTTAAGATAATTTTGAAAAAGAAGTACAGATATGCAAAATTGCCTTCCTTGATATTAAGACATAATACAAAACCATATTTATAAAAAGAGCATGGTATTGACATTGCACTCAACAAGTACACTAATGAAAATTGATAATAGAAAAAAATAGATTTTTAGAATAAAGTTGTCAGATGGATGAAAAACCAAACAGAAGAAAATGTAGGAGAATATCTTTGTGGCCTTGGGATGTGCAAGGATTTGCTAAACAACCCCCACCTTCTCCAAATGGTACAAGGGGCAATATTAATTGATTTTTCTACATTGAAATAAAAGATTTCTGTTCATTGATGAACACCATAGAGTTAACTGATGGATAACAGACTGTGGGAAAATATTTTTAAACAAACAAAAAAGAGCTGAAGAAATGCAGTAGAAAAATATGCAAAAGATATGGTGAATAAATATATTGAAAGATTCCCAATTTTACTATTAATCTGAAAAATACAAATTAATGAGACTACAGCCAACTTTATACCCCTGAGCAAAAACCAGAAAGCTAGGTAATATCAGCTGATAAAGAAAACAGGAAACTAGGACCTTAATGTGCTGCTGGTGGGATTAGAAATTGGAGCCACCATTTTGGAGAGCAATGTGGCAATAACAAGAATATAGTCACATTTAAGACTTTTCATACATATTGCCAATTTTTCCCCCCAAAAGTGCAATGCCTTATGATGTCTGTTACTATACCCTTTCTAGTATTCAATATAGACTTTTTAAGTTTAGCAAAAAATTATATTATCACTTTCTTTTAATTTTGTAATTACAGCAAAGTTGAATATATTTGAACAATTGTTGAATAATTTGTTGAATAGTTGTTTATTAAGCTGAATAATTTGTTCATTAATGGCTTTCCTCTTCTGTAAATTATCTATGTACTTTGCCCATTTTTCTTTTCAGAACTTGGTGTTTTCTGCTTACTGATTAATATGAGTTTTTGTATGAAAAGTATTTTTGTTTTGACATATTTACATAAACAGCATTTTGATTGTTTGTGTCCATCAGCTGTGCTGCAGTTATAAATGATCCCAAATATCAATTACATGTGGCTGTTGTTAGTGACAGCTCTTCCAGGGTTTGCCAGGCTCTGTGTCACATGTGTTTTCTGTTTTGGGAACCCCTCTTAGGAAGCAGCCCTGATCTGGGATGTGCCTATTTTTGTGGTAGAGGGTAAAAGTCAAGAGAACTGGTGGAAATATGGAATGGCTCTTAAATCTTCTGATCTATCTTCTGTGCTCATATATCATTAGCCAAAGCATGGAGGGGAAGTGCTCTCAACCTACAGAGATGCACAGCCAATCGCATGGCAATGGATAGGAATGGGTAATCCTCTCACCAGGAATGGAGCAATGAATGACAGGAAACAATAATACAATCCACTCTCCAGTTGAGTTGCAGATGGCTAATATTTAAAAATGGATTCATATCTTTTTATTCTTCCCCCAGTGATGTAAAAATGGAATAGATATATCTCAGAAGAAGGCTATTTTAACAATAAGAATTATCATTGGGAAGGAATCCTGTTGTAACTGTTGGCGGCTGCAGCTTGCAGTTAGCTTGGGTGGTTTAATTGAAGCAGAAACTGTGGTGAGCCTGCTGGTTTGCCTGCAGGAGATTGGTGAGGCCAGCTGACCTACTGTAGTAGTGCTGACAATTAATAGCACCTGAAGAAAGACCCTGGAATTTCTTAGTGGGGTTTGGGAAATTTAAGGGTACAGCAATTTTGAGAAACACTGGCATTCCCAGACTTTCAGGGGCCATTGCTTTGGGGTGCCCAACAGGATCTAGAATAGCAAGTCAGGTCAGGGATGTCCAGATAAAGAATTTTAAAAAAGGTGGGGAGGGGTATAGAGCCTCAAGACAAAAGCAGTTCCCTTTTCCAATCTCCACATCTTTCCTGATTAATAAAAATTATTTGGATATTAGTGAATCTTACCTCCTGCCAAAACCCTGCACTCACACTCCAACACTCCAAAAGCAGTTGTTGCAAAGAATTAGCACAATCCTCAGCTCTAAATCTGCTCCACACATCAATCGCTGGTGTCTGGGAAGATTATTTATTTCGACAAATGTGCTTCCACATGCCAGCTCTCAGCTGAGTGCTGGGGACACAGAGATGCTCAGAATCTGTCCCCTAACGCAAGGACATGAACACAGCTAATTATCTTTTAGGGTGGACAGAAAGATACTACAGGAGAGCCCAGAGGAAAGACATATTAATTTGGCCTGGAGGAGCTGGGTCAGATGATGATTCATAGAAAAAGTAACATTTGACCTGGATCTTGATAATGCAAGAGACAGCGTGAATAAAGACATGGAGATGAACAGAAAAAAACACAACAGTACAATCAGACTCATGTGGCTGGAGCAGTGAGAGTATGGAAAGCAGTGAACAAAATGAGTCTACAAAGGTAGATTGGGGCCATAGCAAAGACTGTGGGTTTTATTTTATAGGCAATGAGGAGCCAATGAGTTTTTTTGAAAATATACATATAGTAGTGAAGCACAGACATGTGCTTCAGAAAATAGTTACTGACAATTTGAAGATGATTGAGAGAAATAAAAGGTGGAAACCTGGGAAACCAGGAGGAGGCTAATGCTGCAGTCCAGAGAGAATTGAGTCCTATGATAGCAATCTGACAATGGATGTTGTGGGTAAGAGAGAGGAATCAACAGTGGCTGAGATTGCTACCTTGGGTGGAACAGTGAGGGATTACAAAAACAGGCTTGGAAGAGAAGGAGGGGTTGGATGGGAAAGATAATTTCATTATCCCAGATGTCCTATTACAGAATGTCTGGGCTAGAACATTAAGCACCCCAGCAGTTATCCAATACCTTAGAGTAATTTTCCATCTGTTGGTTGAAGTTCACCATGGGCTAAACTTATATGGACATCATAGCATTTATGCCGAACTTGTGGTTTCGGTGCTGATACTGAGGTCCATAGCTGGGCCACTAGTTGTCCCTCGCTGCTTCCAAAACTTGCCCATCTCCTGACCTATGCTATAATGGGTGTGCTGTGTTCTTGATGGAGTATTTAAGTGACTTACTTTCTTGAGTGGTCCTGGGCTGGGCTCACTGCTGGAGCTGCAAAGGCTGAGGCTCTCCTTTTCTGACAATAGCTGCATCTTTCACCTCCTCCGCAGCTTTTCCCTGAGTGGCTGTTCTATATGCAGAGAGAAAACAAGCACTGGAGATAGGTGATATTGCTGACTACAAGGGAGTAAACTGACTTCTCCGGGCTCCTGTTTGTGCTGGCAGCTGGAGTTGTTAATTCACTCCTTGCTCTAATTAAAATTAGAGTGTGCCAGGTCCTTGGTCAAATTTTTCTCAGGAACAAACTTGAATATCTTGTAATGGAACTGACGACTTTTCTTAATTGTCACTGGCACAGACTGATCTCTGATTTTCTTCCCCCTAGGATTTGGGTTGGAAAAGTAAGCATAGTTTGAAAATTCAAATCAAGGAAATAATTTCCTTGATTTTGGCCTTTTTTCTCCTTAAGTTTATTTCTTGGAAGATTCTGGAAGGAGGCCTGGTCCCTATTGAACTTCACCCTACAAATAGGGTGTGTTCTGACATACTTGCAAAATCCATCTATTTGCCCAGGTTCAAGAAAAAAGTAGTATGTGGGAGAGGATCTTGGGGGAAAAAGTGGGAGAGGATCATGGGAAGAAGGGTAAGGGCTGTGTGAAGAAGAATGAGAGACATGGAAAAATCCATGCCAGCCCTATTATATATAGTTAGAGACAGATTTACTTTAAGCTTCAGAGCCCCTCACTTGTATGGCCCCCTTTAGAGGTACTGAAAGGGGCCCTAGGAATGTGTTGACAAGGATATATATTTTTGTAAAACTTTATTTGGGTATTCTGTTTCTCAAAAAGGTCCCCCAAATTTTATAAACTTTAGGCTTCACAAAACCTGGCTCTATTCTATTTTATGGCCCTAGAAAAAGAAGAGAAAGAAAAAATCCTAATATGTAGGAGTTCTTTGTGCTCCCTCTATGCTACATGTTAGCTTTATCTGGCTCACTGTCATCCTACAATTCTAAATGGAGCTATTTTCATAGCAGGAAAATTTGGGGGTTGGTTCAAGGAGAGGGGGTGGGAGACAGATTTCAGCTGGCCTCTTTGGTTCTGTAATTTGTATAATTTCAGATAAACAAATGATGAAAGCAATGACTAATAGTTATTGTGATACTGCCTTAATTATTTCAAGCCAACACAATGGTAATATGTCATTTGATGCTACTCTTTATGCTTTCTCTGTTTTGGATATATGTGTGAGCTTTAAAATTAGGCATTGCAGCATGCAAAGCACTGTTAAAAAAAAAAAAAGAAGACAAGGATGTGGGTGTGAATGTATAAGTGCATCAAGCTCCCACATAAAATCTGATGAAAACTGGCAATGAGCCCAGGGCTTCTGGAATTTTAGACTCTAGCTCAGTCACTCAAAATTGCCATGGAAGTGGCGTATACTAGAGGCAAAATTAGAATGGCCAGATCTCCATAGCCTGTCCAGCTTTACCAGTTCTCTTCTGTTTATTATTAATTTGTCATGTTGTTTCCAAGCATTTCAGCACAATCTTCTTCTTTGAAGCACATTTCCATTCATTATGAGCTCTGTGGAACTCCCATGGGGTATGATTCCAGCTTTATCAGCCTGGTCTTTCCATTGGTGACACTGAAATAGCTTGCCTTAGGTCTCACATCCAATCAATACCCTTGACAAAGCTTAGCAGTAAGACGTTGATTTGCCAGCCCCATACCTAGCTACTGGGATATTCTGCTTTCATGGTTTTTCTATTGTGTGTGTGTATGTGTGTGTGTATGTGTGTGAGAGTGTGTTTAACCTTCAAGTTATTTTTAAATAAAAGGATCAGGGAAAAATATGTTCTTATCTTAGCTGCCTTGAGTTCCTGAAAAGACTCACAAGGGCTATTTACTGGTGATAAAATACAAGTGCCTTGTTGTGGGATGAGATCAATAAATAGTACACTCTGGACTTCCTACTGAACTCTAAGGAGATTAAGTTTGCTCTGCCTTCACTGAGGATTCTTCTCCCTTGAGAAGCAACTGCCATGCTCCCATTTAGGTCTCTGGTTGAGTTACGCTGTTAGATGTGCTGCCACTGTGGCTTTGACTCTGTACAACCCCCTTTTTGTGATCAGTACTGACATCACAGCACTGGGCAGTTCAATAATGGCAATCTTGGGGCTCATTCTTCCTGGAGACATCTGCTCTTCTGTCTTTGCTGATGGGTTTGATGTTGTTGTAAGCACGCCATTCGTTTGCATCGACAGGACAACCGTTCCTGTCATTCATCTGGACCACGAATCTGTAGTGAAAGACTCTGAACTCAATTAATTTAGATATTTCCAAAATTTCTGAATTGAGGCTGGCTAGAGGAGGGGGATGATTAGGCTTATTTTGAGTGCAGAATATAAGCAACTCTGTGCTGTGAGGCTGAATGAACATCTGCAAAATGGGCTCTTTATGTTTTCTTAAAAAACATGCACTGTAGTGGAACAGAAGCATAATATTACCCATTAGCATTAGTGTCAGCGTAACAGCCTCTGAACTGCATATTGGTTGGAAAATATTGATAGCAAAGTGTAAACAACTGCAAATGGGAAATGCAATAAAGCTCTTTCCATGGGGTCCGTAATTTACAATTAAATAGGCAACATTGAAATGATATGAAGTAGAGGCATGTATGTTCAAAGTCATGGGGAATTTAAATTAAAGCCTGTGCTTTGCATTAACCTATCAAAGAATAAAAACAAAAAAGGAAGGAGTATTATAAACTTAGTGGATTGCATGGTCATGTATGGCCGAAAGTGGTACAATTAATGTTTTTAAATTGTATTTTGGGTTTGGGTAAAGTTTTCAGATTAGTATTATTTACATCTTAATGTAGTAGTTTAATGATGCCAGTAAATTGTTTCATTGGCACATCCACTTTCCACAGTGAGGGAATAACCAATCGAAAGGAAGTGTTCCATAAACATGCAGCTATTTTTTGGGAGGATGAGTTTGCACCTAGTCTTACAAAATCCTTTGGGTTTGAGTTTCCTTATCTATACATTAATGGAGTTGACCTAATCAGTATTTTCCATCTTGCTTTTTACTCTGTCCCTCCTGTGTCATGTAATAAGGTAACAATGTATCAGACTTCCTACTCTGGATCTTGGAAATAGTCAACTTCAGACTATTTTATTGTGCAATTGATTCTGAGCTCTCAGAATCAAAGCAGCATTATTACAGTTTTCATCATTCTTGGGTAAGGAATGAGGTAGGTGCTGGATGAGGGAATATGAGGCTCCTTCCAGGTCTGGAGTCTGGGGTTGGAGACATTGGCCAGACAGACATTGAGGTGAGACCTTGGGGGAAGCAGGGTCTCTTTAGGCAGATTTGGAGCAAATGCTATCATTGAATTTCCAGGGTTATCACTTTTTCCTCCTGTGGACACCAGTGGTGGAAGTAGCATCTACTCTGTTTGAGACCCAACATCAAAGGAGCATGATTATCAAACCCTATGAGACAGTTCCAACCATGACTGGCCCTTTTGCCCCAAAGGTCACAGTGTTCTCTCTCTAAGGTTGTGGAGGAAGACTCTCTCTGGACATGCATAGGCTGAAGCTCAAAACTCCTGATGTGCTGTCCTTGTCTGTGGGTATACCCTTGGGAAAATGGCATCCTGTGTGCCTCAGATGAAAGCACAGTGTCATTACGAATCTGTAACAGACCTCAGTGGTTTCTTGACAGATAAGGAAGCAGCAGTAGTATGGAGGAGACAGCCCCCAGCACCTATTTTTATGGGAATTGATGGTAGCAAAACCCATATCTGCTGCAGGGTGTTCTCAGGCATGGGGTTGCTAGCTGATTGCAACACTTGTGGGGGGGAGGCTTCTTCTTCCTGCACCCTGAGAAAATACTTCCAGACCCGTGACAGCAGTGTGTGCCTTGGCCCTTGCAACAGGTTTCTGGACCACCTGTTCTCCATGGTGACATCATAGGGCAGTATAAACAGCAACAGCAAGTGAAATGAAGAACAGATTTTCCATTTCCTCTCTGGGAGCCATGCCCTTTGGAAAGGGTAAGTCCTGAGGGTGTTTGTGCTTATCATAGGAAGACATTCTCAAGGTGGCAAGTTGAGGACTCAGAGTTATTTAAATTACACATTCTAGGATATGTGGCCTGATTTTGAACCCCAAGCTGGAGATGCAGGACACTTGAGAAATATCCATATGTAGGACAGGCTTCCATTAGTAAGTGGGTTCACTGTGGGTGAAAAAAGTGGATTATGGATTAGGCTCAGAACCTTATATGCTAGCAATAATGCCTCCATTTTCTTTCTCAGGGATCCTTGTAGTACCAGACTGAGATGAGAACATGAAGTTTCCTTAATAATCCCTATGGTTCTGATCATTTCACTTGTCCTTTGGAAAGAACCATTAATGCTCTCCTAACCTCTTAAGGACTGTTGGGAGGAGTATCAATGAGGTAACTTGCCCTTAACAGAAGGGTGTTTAAGAGAGAAGGGAAATTAGGAAAGGGAGAGAACATGGTGTGATAATATCTTGATATAGTCATCTTTTTGCTCTTCTTTTCTGCTCTTCATAGTGTAAGAAGAGCATTTTCTGGTCAATTAGAACTATTCTCTTACATGAGAATTAGGATTGTTATAGCAGGAAGATGAAGAGAAACAGCCACTGTTTTGTTTGTAACTTCAAAAAGAGGTCCTGGAAGTCCACTTGAGAAACAGTAGTTTTGAAAGTCAACACTTTCTATTTTCAAGAGCCAAGTTCTGCAAATGCTAAATAAAGTCTTTTAGATTCCAAAGGGAAGACCCTGAAGGAAGCTTGGCATATAGTTTTTACCAGAACAATAGATAAGAAAGAAAAAAAAAAAAAGCCCAGTGCTTCTGGACCTTGGTTGAACAATAGAATCATCTGGGACAGCTATTTCCTAGGCCTCATCCCAGGCCACTTGAATCAGAATCTCTCAGGGTGTTGACTGGGCATTTGTATTTAAAATCCAAACCAAACAAACAAGCAAACAAAAAACTTCCTGGATTTTTGTAGTGTGCAACTATAGTTGAGAACAAGTAGAACTAGGGAAAACCCGAGACCATCTTGATCTGGGAAGTTGAAAGAGAAGGTGTAAGGCGTGCACTTGGGGGAGGTGTTTGGGAACTGAGATCAGGAGAATAGGTCTATGCAGACCACATGAAGAGAATCTATTTCAACTTGAAAAACTGTCCAGCTCCATCTTCTGCCAATATCAGGTGGTTGTATGGGAACTGAGGCAACATCTACAGGCCAATGATATTGGCATTTGAGTATGTGGCTGGCTGAGGAGTCACATTACTTGCACACTTCACATTACTGAGGACAGTCCTCAGTCCAGTGCTTCTTGGTCATCTGGATTGAATAGTAGAAGTGACACTTACTCATGCCTGCAAACTCTGCTGAATGCTACCCAAACTACTCTGGCAGCAGACATTTCCATCTTCAATGACCTGAAACAAAGGGAAGGTGTCCTTAACAACTTGAAGAAATGTGGGGTTATGCAAGAGGCAGCACCTATGGTTGGTGGAATATGACAGTGTTAAAATTCACTCCTGTTCTATGAAGAAGGGGTTTCTCAACGAATTCAGATGAGGAGTACTAAGTTTATTTTAGAAAGAAAATGAATTCTTTGAAGATAGTCTTTGTCACCCCTAATTAGGGGTTGCCATGGTGATTTTGAAACAATGCTTGATGCACCTGGACATATATCAGGATTTGACTCTCCAGTTGGGTGAAGTTGAGATGTTCTTTTAAAAAGGACATTTGAAATTACAATAAGCAGAATTGAGTGTTAAAGGAAGAAATATAAAGGAAGTTGCTGGCACCTTTTCTAATTCTACCACAAAAATTTAAATGGCAGAACTGATTTTTATTTTTTAATGTGGTAAATGGCTTTTGAGGCTAAATTCAAAAGGCAATTTATTTTGCAGACAACATTTTAGGTTTCTGAAAAATTTATAATGATAAAAAGTGTAGAAAAATTATAATAGTCTTACTCGCATGAATGTAATGTTAATAGGGTGATAAAACACCAAGGTGTGTGCTTTAACTAAAATACGCCCAAAGAAAGAGATTGAAAAAAACCCCACCAGAGAAAATGCTGTCCATGTGTAGCTATTACAAATAAAAATGTTTCCAGCCAAAGGAAGAGATTTAATTTTTATATAAAAGGAACCTTAGGAATATCATAGTTGGTGATGATGCTGGACAGGAAAATAAAATTCTCTGTTCCTTGTGCCAAGTAAGCTGCCATTAAGATCAACAGCACTATGTTTGCTAAAGCACTGCTGGATCAGTTCCTTATTGGAAATCAAATTAGGCTATTATGAGAAATAGTCTTATTTAATGAGAATATAATTATTTTCATTATGACTAGTAACAACCATAATATGAGTGACAGAGTGTGTTAAGGAGCTGGCTGACTTGGTAACTGGCCTGGGAAATCTGGGGTTGCCCACTCTCCACATGCCTTATTTTTCTGAGCTATAAGCTAGGAATATTCATTTCAATGGATAGCATGGGGTTTTGGTAGAAACAACCCATAAAAATGGTATAAATGTTAAATGTGCTTAAACTTTTAAATAAACCAGAGAGGATGAGGAAGGAGAAGTAGCTGCTGATGTAAAGGGCTAAGACCATTCTGAAAATAATCAGAAAACTACTATAATGTAATAGTTTTGCTATATCAAAACAATTTCCCCCACCAAATAAAAATACAGGGTGCCCAGATAGTCAACAAAAAGTATAAGTATATCTCATGCAATATTTTGGACATACTTCTAAAATACAGGGCATCCTGTATTTTATCTGGCAACCCTAATTAGCTGATCACGTAGGAGGTAAGACTTGAGCAGAACCTCAAGGAAAGTTTCTGTGTGTTACATATTATTTTCTCCCACTGGCCATACTTGTGCTTGAAATTCCTCTATTAAGTCATAATATCCAAATGTACTTGTTTAAATACAAATGTGTCACACATTATCACATGATCTTATCTTAATTTACCTGGGTCTCACTTTGTGAGTCCTCACTATTCTCCAGTTCCTGACAGCTGCAAAGAAAGTCTCTTATAACCTGTCGGCTTAGCTCTGTCCATTCATTTTCTTTTTTTTTAAAACATTTATTTATTTACTTAATCCATTTAAAACCCCCCCTTCCCCATTTGCTGTTTTGTGTCCATTCGCTGGGCAATTCTCTGTGTCTGTTTCATCTCTTCTCATCTTCCTCCTCCAGTCTTCACCAGGATTCGACCTTGAAGACCTCCGATGTAGGAGAGAGGTGTTCTAGCCATCTGCGCCACCTCGGCTCCTGGTTTTCGGAGCTTTCGGAGCTTTCGGAGCATCTCGTCTTGTCTCTCTCCTTTTACGTCATCATCTTGCTGCATGGCTCCCGCTCACCTGCACACAGAGCCTGGCAGCCCATGTGCCTTCTATATATATTTTTTTATTTTACCGGGAAGTCCCGGGGATCGAACCCAGGTCCCTCCATATGGCAGACGGACGCCCAACCATTTGAGCCACATCAGTCCCCTGTCCATTCATTTTCTAGTCCTGACTGTTGCAGACAATGTTTGAAGGCTCAGAAGTGGGTTCCTGAATTAATTTTGCATATATGTTCTCAATTTTGGGAGAGCCTTGGCTTCATTTTAGCAATTTTTTTTTTTGCCACTGAAGCTGCAGTCTTCACTGACTTCATACCTCACACTGAACCAAGTAGTAGGGATGAGAAGGCTAGTAAGTAGTGGCTTCTTACACTTAACTGCCAGAAACATAAGCTGACGAGATAACTGTTATAATGTATGGGCTATGGTAGAAGTAGACTCTAGATGCTGTGGGAGTACATGAAATGAATTCCAAAACCAAATAGAGATATTAGGGAAGACTCTAGAGAAACTGAGACTGAGTTTTAAATGATAATTAGGAATTGAGCAAAGTAGGTGTAGCTCAGTGGTTGAGCCTGCTTCACATATACAAGGTCCCAGGCTCAATTGGCCAGGTAAGTGGAATTGGGGAAGGAGGAAGGGCATTCTAAGTAGGGATTTACACTTGTAGGAAATCAGATGGGAAAGAGGAATACAATAGTGGATTCAGCTGAGGTCTAGGCTATCTGTCTGGTTTGAGGTACAGGGTGTGAGAGGTAATTCTGGACCAGTAGGAAATAGATCATGAGGATGCCTATGTCATGCTGAGACTTCTTTGCCACTGTTCCCACATTAGGTTGACTGAGTAGACCTCTGTCTCAGTTTCCTCTTTTGCATTCTTTCCAATTTTCATGGGTGCTAGAGTGTTGTTCTAACTCCTTTGGCAGGAGTCATGTAATCCTTTTTGGCTCTTTCTAGTCTGTTCTTAGTGATGGTGGTGGGATGAGTGTGTGTGTGTGTGTGTGTGTGTGCGTGTGCGCATGGGGCGTAGTGTTTAGGGGATGAGCTGGATCCTATTTCTTGAATTACTGGATTGGGTTCTGATGCCAACATAATTAGTATTGAGAACCCCCAACATTGCACCCTAAATACATATCAAGTATTTCCTGCGAGTTCACTACTGCTGCCATGTTCAATTACCAGATTGGGTCCTCTTTGTTACAGTGGCTGACCTTACTGATACTTAAGTTTATCACCCACTTTTGGAACAGATTAGCAGTTTTCATGGAGCCAGACTATAGGTAGTTCCCTAGTTCCAGTCCTATGCAGTTCAAATTTCCTATTTTCCTAGAAAACCTTGGCCTATGGCATCTTGTCATACCTCAAAACTGAGATTCTAGTGTGCAGCCAGGTGAGAAACAGTAAAGAGAGGAGGAATTTATTGCTTTTAGGGAGGACATGTAAAATGAGAGAGCTTGAATCTCTAAGAGGGGCATGGCAGGACTCAGTGGCAAAGGGAAAGAAATATGGGGCAATGAGAAAATTAGATGTTCTGGGCTCCTTCTACTTCTAGATTTCCATTTCTACCTGTCCCATGTACATGACTCTTTCCAGAAAATGTGTTACTGTTACTGTATCTGATCACTTATCAGGAGTGGACAGCTCTCCCCTACCCAAGGTGTGAAATAATACCTTTTCCATTTAGTTCATCACCGAAAAGTTTAAAATATTTCAAAAGAAACTTTTATTAGGAAATGATGAGAACACAAAGGAAAGCCCAATCATAGATATAGATTCATAGCTTAGATTTTTTTCTTCCATCTTCACTGAGGTTTAAGCTTCAGATTGGCTTGATTAGTACAATTTATAGTACAACCCTTAATGTTCTTCATTCTTTGGGACCTCTCTGGTTTGGATGCCAGAATACTGATGTTGGCTCCAAAGAGTTAAACTTCTCTTCCTAGGTAAATTTGGGATGGAAGTTGCCATCTCTGCCTGGTTTGAAGGGTTATTCAAACTCTCTAGGTTTGGATCCTCTTGGAATCTGCTTCTCTGCCTCATTCTAGGTAGTCTCCAAGCTAAATTGTACTTCTATCTGGTAGCTTCCCCAGGTAAGATCCTGCTCTGTTCCCAATTACATTGTCTGTTGAATATTGAGTTGTAAGTTTGCTTTATATATTCATGATACAAGTCCCTTATTATATATACAGTTTGCAAATATTGTCTTCACATTTTTTAGATTATCTTTTCACTTTCTTGATGATATCATTTGCAGCATAAAAGTTTTAATTTTGGTGAAGTCAATTTATTTTTGCTTTTGTTGCTTGAGTTTTCAGTGTTGTATTTAAGAAAACATTGCCTAACCCAAGGTCATGAAGATTTATTCCTAAGTGTTCTTCTAAGAATTATATTGCTTTAAATCTTACATGAGGATCTATGACCATTTTGAGTTAATTTTTGTGTCTGGTGTAAGGATGGGATCCAACTTCATTCTTTTGCATGTGGATATCTGTTGTTCTAGCACAATTTCTAAAAAAAGGTTATTCTTTACTGTTTTTGTTTGCTAGGTTGCTCAAAGCAGATGCCATGGAATGGATTGGCTTTTAACAATAGGAATTATTAGCTTACAGTTTGAGGCCATAAGAATGTCCAAATCAAGGCATCATAAAGTCGATGCTTTCTTTCTGAAGGCCAGCTGCTGGCAATCCTTGGGACCTCTGCCATATGGCAAGGCACATGGCAGCAGCTGCTGGTCTCTCCCTTCTCTTCTTGGTTTCATTACTTACAGCTTCTTGCTTTATGACTTTCTCTTTATCTCTATCTTTCTCTTTCTTTCTTTCTCTCTCATGTTTATTCCATTTATAAAGGTCTCCAGTAAAAGGATTAAGACTTATCCTGGGCCACACCTTAACTAAAGTAACCTCATCAAAAGGTCCTACTTACAATAGGTTTACACTCACAGGAATGGATTAGCTTTAAGAACATGATTTTCTGGAGTACATACAGTTCCAGACCACCACATTTACACATTGAATTGTCTTGGCATGCTTGTTGAAAATCAATTGACCATAAATATAAAGTTTTATTTCTGGACTTCCAGTTTTATACTATTGATATATATGTCTAGAGCTATGTTAGTACCATTCTGTCTTGATTCCTGTAGCTTTGTAATAAGTTTTGAAATTGAGAAGTGTGAGTCTTCTATCATCTAACTTTTGTCTTCTTTTTAAGATTGTTTTGGCTAGTCTCAGTTTCTTGCAGTTCCATTAGGATTTTAGGATCAAGAGTTAATTTCTTCAAAAAAGCCAACTGTGATTTTGATAGGGATTGCATAGAATCTGTTGGGGAGTATTTACATCTTAACTATATTAAGTCTTTTGATCCATGGTTATTTAAGGGTGTTTTGTTTAATATACACACATTTGAAAATTTCTGTTGACTTCTAGTTTCATTCTGTTGTGGTTAGACAATGCACTTTGTATGATTTCAATTCTTTTAAACTTATTGAGGATTTTTTTTTTAATTTAAAATTTTATGGCCTAGCAAATGGTCTATCTGGAGATGATCCAGGTGAGTTTGAGAAGAATGAGTACTCTGCTACTCTTGGTTGGAGTAATGTCAGTCCTCAGAAGGTACAGCCATAAGCATATGCAGTTTTATCTTGCCCTCTTTACACACCATCCCCCCCCTGCCCCCCAAGGGCTGTCAGTGGCTTTTGCCAAGCTTTCTTTGACTGCCTCTTTCTCTGATCTCCTGCTAAGGTTCTGGCTGGTCTTTTGGTATCACATACAGTAGTTACGTGTTCTAATTGCCAGCTGATTTCTCTATTGCTTTTGAAATGCCCTGGAGCCCAAATTGCTCCACAGTCTGATCCAGTTAAAGTTGGGTCTTTTTGTTGAGGTGGTCTTTGAAACTAGTCTGAGGCTTTCTCTGACCCCAGGAGGGCTATTTTTAGGTGTTTCTTTCCCTGGTTCTCTCAGTTAAACTTCTAGCATATTTGTTGTTTTACTTGTTGTTATCGTGGAGCTACCACCCACCTTTTAATTGCTCACCACCAAAATTTCCATTGTTTTTGTCAATACTCCTATGCTTGAACTCACCTCTCTCTGTTGCAAACCAAGTTTCCTCCCTGAGAGAGCTAAGAACGCTTTTTCTTGCATCCTGCCTCTCCCCTTGGGGAAAATGTTTGTGCTTCTCTTCTGGAGATGGGATTAGGAACAGTGGCCTGCTTTTCTCAGAATAACAATTCTGCTCCATGAGTGGGCATTGGGGAGGCAGGGGGATGTGGCAGCTCCTGCTCTTCACAGTTTTCCCATTCTGGTGTGGAGCCTCTGCCCTATGAGAGAGCTGAGCTGAAGATGATCAGGGCCCAGTCTTCTCCACCTGCTGTGCCTGTGGTAGTTCCTCTGCCCTACTAGTGGTGACTAATGGAAGAAGGGAGCCCCAGACCTCTTTGCCTCACTTGCTTTGAACAGAACTTTTGCAACACAAATCAGAGTGGGGGGTGGGAATGATAAATGCTTGTGGTTTGCCCCTTCTAGGGAGAAACCATCACCATCACCTGGAACCTGGGGGGAGAATGTGCCCTTAACTATACCTGCCAGAGTAGAGCTTCTATTGTACTGAGCTGTTCGTGAGATTTACTATTCTTTAATGAATAAATGTTTCTCCATTTGCTATATGCCTTTAGGACAATGTCCATAGATTTTAAATAGTTTTTAAAAAAATAATTTTCTCTAGTTATGGTTGCTAAGCTGGGGAGAGAGTCCACAAAGACTCTTATACTGCCATTCAGAAGTGCTTCTCTTCTAAATCATTTTTTAAAATGTCACAGATGGGGAGTGGGTGTAGCTCAGTGGTTGAGAGCCTGCTTCGCATGTACGAGAGGTCCTGGGTTCAATCCCTGGTATCTCCTTAAAAAAAAAGTAATGATATTCTATCTTGAGGTAGAACCATAACTTATTCAACTTCTCTTCCTTTTGGGGGCATTTTAATTTATTTACAACACTATGAAACACTAGAAATCAGTGTAGCTTGATCTTTGCATACATCCTAAATTATTTACTTAGGATAAGTCCCTTGAAATTTCATAGACAGTTCTAAGCTAGTACCTGTCTGGATTCTCGCAAAAGGCCTACTTGAGATTGATGGTAAATATTATTTTTTTCTGAATATTTTTCCATGACATAAATTCTGTATAACAATCAAAAGCAGACTCCTAGGCTCCTCCTGTTTCAAAGACTCTGGTCCTTTCTGTATGACTCATTTCATTCTGTTTCTTTTATGAAAGCCTTTTTCAGTCTTTAGCACATTTGGATAGCAGAGATGAATTTTGAATTTAGTAAATGATTCAAGCTTTCCAGTCTTGGTAACTAATTCCTCCCAGTTCTGGAGTTTCTTTTTGATATCTTTTTTCCTGTTCTTCCAATTGAGTATTCTCCAAATATCTTAAACAAAAAAACATAATAACATATGATTTCCACCAAAATTAAAAATTGTTTCTTCATAGATTTTGGAATTTGAAGTGGGAGTTCCTAAAAATAAATATTTCCTCCTTTAAAATTTCCTCTAAAGACTTTCCTGGTGTTTGTCATATTTAAATTTTTATCTCCTTATTAGGTATTTCTCACTACTAGAATCATGCCACAATAATAATGAAACACTAAAACAATTAAAATAAACACATGTGATATTGAAGGTATTTAAAAGTGAGGTATATTTACGCCTTAGATATAAAATAGGCTAGACTACATTGAGAAACCAAATTTCTTGTCTTGTTAAACATTCAAGAAAATGTATGTGTCCTGCTATCACCCTTTTCCTTATTTCCTTAATCTTAGACTATTTTGATAAGATTCCATTCTATAATTTTCCTATTTCTAAATTATTTGGAAAATAATAATTATTATTATATAGCAATAATCTTTCCTCGAACCCCTTTTGATAATGTTAGTATCTTATGAAAAATCCTTCAATGTTTATAGGGTAATATTACTTAATCTGTCAAATTACACTTCAAATACTGCTCTAAATTTATTGTTTACAACTCCTTCACACAAATGTTCTTCTCTATCTAGTTTGGTCTATTCATTTGTCCCTGAGTATGTGATGACCAGTCTCACCTCTTGCTCATGCTGCCTCCCTATCAGGATTGCCTCCTTAACCTTCTTTCCATCTGTTACTCCTAATTATTATAAGGCACAACACAGTAACATGGGGAGGCTCACCCTTCCAGATTTGAAAACATTTAAAATGGGGTAGAATTAAATCAATGGTGCAGAAGAGAGATAAGCAATAGACCTAAATACATAGGAAACTTGGTATGTGAAAAAGTGGCTTTCAAATTAATTGGAAAAGGGATTATTCACATGGCTACCCATTTGGAAAAAAAACCTATAGTTTTACTTCATCCTGTATTACCAGGGAACACCTCCTTCTCTGGACTCATTTCCATGAGAGGACTTCTGATAGAGTAACCCTCCTGATCTCTTTTGGCCTGTCTCACTCCCTTCTCCCCATGAAAGAAGATGTGACTTACTCTCTCCCCATTAAAGAAGATGGGACTTTCTTGACTGAGCAGTTTTAGAAAAGGATTTGAGCAGGCTCAGTTCAATTTCTTCTGGGGTCCTCTCATTTGTGGAGTGGGCTATTTGCAGGATGCACAAGTTCTATTTGCCTTGCCACTGCTTGGGGAAGGCCTGCAGTTATCCACTCTGTCCAACTCGAGTGCTAAGTTTACTTAAGGAAGTATGATGGTGGCAATAGCTTACGTTGCATTATATAATCCAATCCTGTATGCAGTAAAGTTGATTTTTTCAAAATCTCCATCTCTCTGATATCAACATCTGCTTATGAATTGGCTCTGAACTCACAGTAGGAGAGGAACATGATTATCACTTTAAAATCACAGTAACTTGTTCTAAAGTACTTGCCACATGGACCAAAGACTTAAATTTAAAAACTAAATAGAATATTAGAAGAAAACATGGCTATGTATGTTTTATAATTTTGAACTGGCCTTTCTAAACATGGACTATAACCCAAAAAGCTATAAAAAGGATGAAGAAAAAGAAAACATGCCTATCAAGGCTCAAGGTACCTCTAAACCATTGAGAGTCATGGTGAAATCTTTTACTTCCTCTTTCCTATCATTACCCATCAATAGCCATCATTTGGTACCTACTTATTGACATTTATTGACATTTTAGTTGTTTTAGGCTATCTTTACTACATTGTGTACTTATTGAAGGAAAACAGTATTTTATTTATTTTTGAACTCCTGAGGTTCTTTCTGCTTCTGTTGAATTGATGTTGAGCAATATCAATTGTGTTGAATAGTTTCTTTATGATCACTGCAAAGTAGCACCCAATTACTTGTCTTAAATAATAATAATGTTATTGAACTTGTTTTATATATTATAATTTTCAAACTGCATTACATATGACAGGGCTTATCTTATTAAATCTTTAACCAATCTTAGGAGATGGCAGAACAAATCTTATTTACATTTCTTAGATGTGACAGAAAGATCTCAGAAAGGTGACTTACTTGCTCAGGGTCACATTACTTATAAATTAGAAAATCTAGTTCTTCTAATTCCTAGGAGAAGACTGTTTCATCCTGCCACAACTGCTTCTTGTATGAAGGTGAGACTCTCAGGTGAGTTTCAGAAATGTAAAAAAATCTCACAAGAAATTATACATTTCGAAGGCACCAGTTAAAATTTGATGTGAAATTCCATCTGACATGTTTTTAGCAACTTTAATTATTTAATCAATTTGGTAACAGAATATTTAAAGCAGCCACAAAAATCACTGGGTATAACCGATTTCATCCGTAAACCAGACATTTTGCACTTCAATTTTTACTCTTGAGTTCTGTTTGTGAATTAATTGGCAACACTTGATGAAAATTTAACATGTATACAGACTATAACAGGTGGAGCAATCATATCTTCACAAGGAAACTAATTTATACACGCATGCACATACACACGCATATTCATAGGCTCTGATCCTGCCAAGAAAAGAATCCCAACAGTGTGGTTAGTTGCAATTATGGCTAAGTGTCATAAACAATTCTGGCATATCATGGTGCCCATAGGAATCACAGTAATCTCTCGGATCTTGGTCTTCTAAGCATGTATCATCTCTTATGAATTCATCCTTACAAATTTTCTTTTCTCTGTTTTATCAGAAAAGTAATTTTTTTACAAATCATTTTTTTGATACACATTAATAAAGCATAAGTAATTTGAAGTGTCCATTAACAAAATATTTTCTCCAAAGCGTAAAAATGAACTATAGAATAAAAATTTTTAAATAATTTTATTGATACATATTAACAAAGCATAAATACATCCAAAAAGTACAATCAGTGGTATTTGGTGTAATCACGTTTGTACATTCATCACCCCAGTCATGCCGAGAGCACTTGCATTATTCCAATAATAATAAACAACAACAAACAAACAAAACTCATCACCCATCGATCTCTCTATGCCTCGCCTGCCATATGTAGCTGCTATTCTTTTTCCTTCTCTCTAGTATAATTTTGTTTATATTTCGTAAAAACAGTCTTATATATGCAATATTACCCATATTCATGTTTTAACATGAAGTTTTACTATCTTATACAGTCCCATGTTACAGTTTTTAGCTTTCCTTCTAGTAATGTACATGACCTTAGACTTTCCTTTTCAACCACTGTCATACCCATACAGTAGCACTGCTAGTTACAAACACATGATATGCTTTAACCATTTCTATTCATTTCCAAAGATTTACAAACAACCTTTTTAACAGTTCTGCACAGATTAACTCTCAGCTCTCCATCCTCTATGCTCCTTCTATTTTCTGGTGACTTATAATGTAATTATTAACTCTATGAGTTTACACAGTATATTTAGTTCATAATAACGCAATCATACAGTATTTGTCCTTTTGTGCTGGCTTGCACATAATGAATAAAACTTTTTTATATGTACTGGGTAAGAAAACTCAATATTGGTGGTAATGTTTCATAATTCATTCTTCTATATAATAAGATTAAGAGAAGAAAATACTTTTCTTTTTTCTAAGTTTATTACCGTGAAATGTTTCATTCAACTCTTTGTTCAACATGGGTTAAGAAGAAGGGACTGCATCTGAGCCATTCCAGTGATTTTATATTTGAAGGCAATAAATATAGTCTCAAAAAGAAAATGGTATATGTTTAAGAGATTTCCACTACTTCTTCTCCTTTTGTTAAAACTGAAGTCACCCATCTAGGCATTTGTATGTTATTTAAAACCAAGATGCTCAGAGCTGTGTTATATATTCACAGGAAAGAACATCCATGATTTTTTTTTTTCCTTCAAAATAAAAATAACTGATTATAAAAATAGTAGGTGCTTGTTTTAGTTTGCCAAAGACTGCCAATGCAAAAATACCAGAAATGTGTTGGTTTTTTACAATAGTGATTTATTAGGGGGAAATCTTTCAGTTCTGAGGCCATGAAATGTCCAAATCAAGGCACCATCAGAAATGCTTTCTCACCAAGGTGGTCTGCTGGCAGACGCTGAAGTCCTACTGTACAGCAAGGCAAGATGGCAGCCTATGTCTGACAAGGACCCTGCCTTCCCCTCCAGGCTCACCATCTCCCAGAGCTCAGCTGTGGGCAATCAGGCATATGGCAGGGCTTGTCTCTTCAGCCTTGAGCTGCTCTGTGGGCTCAGCCCTTCAGGGGCTTCTTTCTGTGTCTCTGTGCTCTGCTGATTCTAGACTCTGGGACCTCTCTCAGCTTCTTGGGGCTTCGCTGACTTCCTGCAGTCCTCTCTCTCACATGGTAGGTCAAAATGGCAGCTGTCTTTCTCTGTGTCTCTTCAGGTACTCTCAGCTTATATAAGACCCAGCAAGAGGGCAGAGACCAAACCTGAGTCATGCCTCCCTGACATGGTCCAGTTAAAAGTGATCTAATCAAGCGATTTAATCAAGATTCCTTAACCATATCTAATGTAATCAAAGGGTCTCACACCCACAGTAATGGATTAGTTAAAAAACATAATCTTTTCTGGGATTCACCAAATTCAAACTGTCACAGTGCTCACGGAAAATTAAACAAATATTGAACTACAAAAGAATATAAAGAAGGTAAATAAAATGTCAAGTCTTATTGCTCAAAAGAGAGCAATTGCTAAAATTTTATTAAATTTCCTACCAGACATTTAACTATACAGGCATAATCACAAGCATATTTACAAAAATTGGATCAAACCAAATCTGTATTCCTTTTTCATTCATTAATACATTATGGCCATTATTCCATATCAATAAATATAGATTTGTATTATCATTATCATGGTTGCAAATTGTTCCAATGTATGGAGGCTCCATAAATACTTTAATTCTCCAATGAAGAATTTTTAAACTGTTTTCAATTTTGAGCGCATATAAATAACAGATTCAAAGGCACAAACATATTATGTATCATTTTTAGAATTCATTCAAGATTTTTTTTTAATCCTTAAAAAATACTTTCAAACTTACAGGACACTTAGAAAAATAATACAAACTTCATACAGAGAACTTCAACATATGCATACTCTCCTCCTCCCTTGATACCCAAATCTACCAATTTTAACATTTTGCCACATTTCCAGAATCATTCTATCAGTCTATTGATCTATCAATTTACCTATTTGTCAAATCATTTTCCAAACACTTGAGTGCAGGTTGTATACATCTTGCTCTTTGAACACTTAATACTGTCATATACATTTCTAAGAACAAGGGTATTCATTTATGTAAGCACTTTAAGTGCAGTTATCGAGTTCAAGAAATTTAACAATGATATAAATCTTACATTCTATATTACAATTTTTCCATATATCCTAATAGTGTATGTCCCTTTGAGCCTTTTCTCTTCCCTTGCTAAGTCCCATCCAGGATTATGTATTGCATATAGTTATCATTGTCTCTTTTTTTTTT